>PVKM010019360.1:0-24258 GCA_004027735.1 Carollia perspicillata
ACCACAGCCACCCAGCATTATCTCCATTGCCCGGCAGGAAGCCAGGGCGGTGGATGTTTGGCTGCTGGTTTCCTAAAAACCACTCCTGTTGTTTGACTCTGCAAATGGTTACTTTTATTGTCTGAGGGAGCCAGCCACAAAATCGCAAGCTCAGGGCCAACGCCAGCAGAGATGAAGTGGCAAAATTGAACTCCAAATGGAGGCAATGCAGAAGTCCAAGTCTGGACCTATCTGCTCTCCAGGCAGGGACACTAATTATTAATGCAAAGCACAGCCGACGGCGCTGTCACAGTGGAGCATCCAGGTTCCTTTACTTCACCGAATGGCCTTCCTGACCTTAAGCTGGACTTCCCTCTTCACTCTGCAGTTTCTGCTCTGTAAGGAAGATCGTAACGGCCAGGGTTGGTGAGCCTGAAAATGCTGTGCTGATATGAAATTATATCCTCCTTGAAGGAAAACGTAATTTAACACTGGGGCTTTCGGCTGTTTGAAGGTAAAGTGGCGTTATGCTTGTGTGAAATGGCAAAGAAAAATTTGGAACAGAGATACCGTGTTTTGAAGATTCAGAGCAAGTAATTAGCATTTCCTAACTCGAACCCCCAATTTTTATTAATTCACCCTGGGAAGCTATTTGGTTCTCTACTTTGTTTCTATTTTGTGTCTTATTGGAAGGGAGGAAATGATGAGGATTTAATTTTTACCAAATTAAAAACGTGAGAGTAATTTCTCAACCTTTCTAAAGTTGCCTTAGGACTGATAGCCAAAAGAGAAAACTAGCCAAAACTCTGACATTTTAGAAAGTTATGAACAATCAGAAAGGGCAGTTTCTAAAGTGATAATTAATGAAACAACAGAGTTCTTGGTCAAACTGATTTAATTCAACTGTTGTACCTTTAGGCCAAAGGGAATTCCATTTATAGTTGGTTGGCTAGGGCGATACCATTTACTGTGTCCTAACTTTCTCTTTACGTCCTGGATAGGAGCCATCTATGGCCCTCAGGGGCCTGAGATGATTCTTGGTCCCATTTTTTTTTTCTTTCTTTCTTTGCTGGCCTTCATCCTTCTCCCATTCATCGAGATGTTCTGGGTTCTTTCTCTGCGCCAAGCACCACATTAGGCATTACAGATTCAGAGATGAAGGGCCCAGGGCTCTGTCTTCCTGAAATTCACAGTGCAGCGGGGAGCAGTTATGTATCTTCAGCCAACGGGGCACACACTTGTTATTCCCGCTTGCCTCGGCTGTATATTGGAAAAACCCAGAGGTGGGTGTCACGAGGTTATTATCCTCAAGACTAAGTCACTACCTGAAACATCTGTGGGACTGAGCTCCTGGATTATATTAGCCAGAAGATATTATCCAATATAACGTGAAATAGTATTACATGTATAAACTGACCTGCTAATGCTCACCCAGGAAAAATACAAATTAGCTGTAATTGAAGATGCTGGAAGATTCCACCGGCTCCCAGAATGTTTCTCCGTGTAGGTTTGTCTTTCCATATGGCTGACAATTTCTACTGGCAGCATTAAAACTTCCTCTTAAGTGAATTGTCTTTAAGGAGCTTGTCTCTTTAATCAGTTTCTCTTTGCATTAACCATATTAACTGGAAATCATCAAGACTCTCAAGTATCCTCGCAGAAATTTGCCATAGCCTGGATACTGCTTCTGCACGGGCAAAGGGCTCGTTTTCTACCGCAGATGTGCCAGCTGCACGTCCCACACACCGACAGCTCCGTGCTCTGTTTGTGAGAGGAGGATTCCACGGGGGAATTTCTCCGTCGGAGAGGCTCCCCTGTAGACTAAGGAACACAGGCCGACGTTTAGGCTGCAAAGTGTTATATACATTTTTGTTTAATCTGAAATTAATGTATTTAGATTTATTTAATAAAACCATTTCTAGCTATATTGCTTTGCAACAGAAGGCAGGCAATACTGCGATTGGTGGAGAGGGGGCCAGGATCCCATGGGTAGCTGAGGCAGTACCAGGCATCTGAGGTCTGGTGGCCTCACAAAGCACGACAGAAAGCTTCAAGGGTGGAAGTGTGTGCCTAAGAGACGCTACGTAATTTCAGCTGGAATCTACCCTGCTCATTCATTTCAATTCCTCCTTTAAAAACACAAAGCAAAACACGTTAAAAGAGGAAGTTCAGTACTGGGCTAGGCTGTCCTTTCTCTATGTCTCAGTTTCGGGCTAGTCTGACATGTTTAAACACCTACTATGTGCCCAGCCTGTGCTATGATTTGAGGATATAAAGGGGCACCAAAGATCTGATCTCTCCCTGCTTCCAAACTCTGTTTAGTGGGGGCAGGGCCCATATTTTCATTCCTCCTTATACTCTCAAAGCACAGAGCAGGATCTAGCACATATTAGGTGTCTTCTACTTAGGGGTGGAAAAAGTCATGTAAACAGAAGATTTCAATAGTAAGCAGTAGGAAAGAAGCAATGGGCGTTCATAGGAGAGGCTCCTAACCCAACGTCTTTGCATCAGAGAAGATCGGTACGTGTCAACTGCGCCAAGGACGCCGGAGGGGGCCTCCAGACAGACGGTGGCACGAGCAAGCTATGGAAACAGAAAACACCATGGTGTTCAGAAATACTATACGCTGTGTGGTGTCGACAAAGCTGAGACTCAAGGGGGTCCCTGAGAGGGAAAGCCTGCCCAGTGGATACAGGGCAGACCTGTGCCCTGTGGACCGCACTGGGGGTCTCGGGGTTTATTCTGTAGGCAGGGAGAAGTCACCTGGAGGGTGTTAGGCACAAATTGCTCTTATGTGTGACATTATGTCACCCTCTTGTGATAATAACATCTAGTATGCGTTGAATGCTCTCTCTTTGCTAGAACCATGTCCACGTACTTTACGGGATATTTCTCGTTCTGCAGCAGAGGGAACCCCAGCAAGAGAGATTGAGTAACTGGCCAATGTCACACATGTCAGTGCAGAGCCTGGGCCTGGGCGCAGGCCTTGGTCACTGCAGCCAGAGGCAGGGAGATTCTACGGAGAAGTTTTATAATACCACCACTTCTGCCTTTTATTTTTTTCCTTAAAAGTAACACTAGATTTTCAAAATCATTTTCCTCTAGAGTATGCCTACTTTCCTTGTTTCTTTTCACTGTTTTGATCATATTTCTACCTTTCTGAACAGTACAGGGAGACCATTAATTGTTCATTCCTCTCTCTTCTCGCATCTCTGTGATGGTTATAGATACAGGCATTAATTAAATCGCCTAGTATACTGAATTTGCAGTTTTAATAGACCATTTTTAAATGGGAATACCATTTTTTCCTCTCTTATCTCCTTGTAGCACGTAACTGTGGTTGCCTAGGGGTGGCTTTTCCAGATACTCCAGACCAGCTCTATCAAAATAGAACTTTTTGTGGTGATTAAAATATTCTAAATCAGTGCGCTCCAATGCTAGATATATACTGACCACTGGAAATATAGAACCGACTTGAGGAACTGAAATTTTATTTAATTTTAATTATTTTAAATTAAATATTCATCTGTAGCCAGTGTTTTGGGCAATACAGATATAAAACATTGTCATGGCAGTTCTTCCAAGTAATTACACATAGTTATTCCAATGGGTCAACTTGATTCTGAAGGTGCTTTTCTTATCAAGATCCACCAAAAGATGGGGTCGAAAGGTAGGAGTCAGGTTACTTGGATTTATTAAACCCTCACTTTACAACCCGGGTTATGTTGGCCAAGATCTTTAACCTCTCTTCAAGCATCCTTTTCCTCACCTGTCACATGGCAACAATAACAGTTGGCCTCAACCTCGCAGGGTTGATGGGAGGGCTGAACAAGAGAACAGTTACAACGCTCTCAGTGCAATGCCTGGCTTCCGGCAGATGCTCAGCACACATGGGTCATTGTTATCAATAATAACTGATCTTCATATCAATTATGGTGGCAAATAGAATAACTTAGTCAAGTAGTCTCTGCAGATTGCAGCAAATCCAATGGCTGAGTCAGTAAAAGATAGATAGATAGATTGATTGATTTTTATTTTATTTTATCAGGGAAACAGAAAGCAATGATTGCTCGCATCCATTATGAGGGATAATATAAAACAAACAAACAACCCCCCACCCCCGAAAATAACAAGTGAGGATGAGGGTGTGGAGAAATTGGAACTCGTGTGCACCGTTGGTGGGAGTGTCAGAGGCTGCAGCTGGTGTGGAAAACAGTACAGCAATGTCTCAGAGAACTAAAATAGAATTACCCAGTGATTCAGTAGTTTCACTTCTGAGTACACACCCGAAAGGATTGAAACAGATCTTTGTGCCCCCATGTTGTAGCAGTATTAGTCACAAAAGGCAAAATGTGGAAGCAACCCAAGTGTCCATGGGCAGATGAATAGATAAACACAATGTTATATATACATACAATGGGACATTATTCAGCCTTCACAAAGACGGAAATTCTGACACACGCTACAACATGGGTGAACTTTGGGGACGTTATACTGAGTGCAATATAGCAGTACTAAACAGAAAAATATTGTATGGTTCCACTTATCTGAGGGACCTAAGAAGAGTAAAATTCGTAAAAGCAGAAAGTGGAACAGTGGTGGCCAAAGGCTGGGGGAGGGGCAATAGGGAGGTGTCCAATGGGAACAGGGTTTTAGGTTTTGCGAGATGAGGAGATCCTGGAGACTGGGTGCACAGCCATGCGAATGTACGCAACACTGCTGAGCTGCACCCGAAACGTGGCTACGATGGTAAATCTTATGTCTGTTTTACCAGAATGTTTTTTTTAAAGCAGTGGTTTTCTGCATGGTTTCAGGCTTGATGTCTGAAAGGTGATGCAAGGTCATGGTGAAGAGCAGGCTTGCACTCTTCAGACCTGGGTCTGGATCCTAACTCCACTGCATTTTAACTGGGTGACCTTGGACAGGTGCCTCCACATCCCTTTCTAAGATGGAAATTTTATGAGTTAAATGACATAAGTCTTTATTTAACTGTGAAATGCTGGCTACAGAAAACTATGTCTGGCCCTGACCAGTGTGGCTCAGTTGGTTGCACACCATTTTGCAAAGTGAAAGGTCACGGGTTCGATTTCTGGTCAGAGCATGTGCAGGGACCAAACTGTAACTAGTTTGGTCCCCCGGTCAGTCTCGGTTCAGGGCACATGTGAGAGGCAGCCAGTTGATGTTTCTCTCCCTCTCTTTCTCTCTCCCTTGCCCGCTCTCTAAAAACAAATAAATAAACCTTAAAAAACAGAAAAAAAGACCATGTCTGTGCTATACTTGTTATTAATTTTCTGTTAATGCTAATTCAAAAACTGTATATGAGGCATATACGCACAAAGAACATACAACTAGGATTGCCAGATGAAATATAGTACACCCAGTGACATTTGAATTTCATACAAAATAAATATTTTAAATAATAATTTTTAGTATAGGTATGTCCTAAATATTGCATTATGTCCCATGCAATATTTGGGATATGCTTATACTAAAACATTACTTATTTTTATCTGAAATGTAAATGTAACTGAGTGTCCTGAATTTTATCTGCTAAAATTTGCTAAATCCAACAACCCTACGTATAACATGATTGTCTTTATCACTCAGATAAGTGACAGAGTTAGCTCTAGGGGGGCGGAAAACCACACCCCCCAGCCCCATGACATTTTTCATTCTCGTCCCAGTTCCTGCATTCAGCTAGTATCATAGAAGCCCAATGGGCATATGGCTTGATGACTAAGATGACAGCTGATAATGGGTCTGATTTATTAATCTTCTGTTTTGTCTCCTAATTACAATTGGTTTGAAACAAACATAAATATAAATGGGTTAACTGCTTCACTGATGTATTTTCTTTTCCGCTTCTTATTTCATGAAGCATCTGTTAAATATCTTTTACTATGCTGTGCCCCCTACGCCCCCCTCCCCCAAAGCAGAGTTTTATCTGTGGGAGCAGGACCCTGAATCACTGTGAAGAAGCCTGCTTTGGGAGAGATTAGTAATGGTTAAGACAGCCATCTAGCAAAACTTTCATGAGTGAGTCCTTCCATCTTGGACTCTCTACGATGTCTAATGTGATTTAAATACTGTTGGGCCTCCTGGCACTCACCAGACAGTCTCCTGCTGGGGACAGTGCTGTGTCATTAAAATGAAATCCGCTGAGAGAAACAATAGTCACATTCATTGAATAACAGCGCTGAAGCCTCATCAAGCAGTTTTCAGGCCTTAGCTCAAGATACCCACATGATATGTGCTTATGGATTCCTTTGGTTTGCTAGATGGGACCCCTCTGCTTTTCAGGTAAAGCTGGTCTTTGCTTCTGTGGATAGTGGGATGCTCTGGTGCCATGGGGACCAAGAGCAAGGGGCACAAATCTCAGCTCAGGTCCTGCTGCCTGTGGTCCTGAGCCTTGAGTGCTATAGATTGAAGGTCTGTGTCCCCCAAATGTATGTGCTGAAGCCTCACTCCCAGTGTGATGGTATCAGGAGGTGGGGCCTCGAGGAAGTGATTAGGTCAGGAGGGTGGAGCTGTTGTGAATAGGATTAGTGCCCTTGTAACTAAAGCCCCAGAGAGCCCCCTTATCCCTTCCACCCTGTGAGGGCCCAGCCAGAAGATGGGGGTCTATGAACCAGGAAGTGAGCTCTCACCAGACACCAGGTCTGCCAGTGCCGTGATCTTGGACTTCCCAGCTTCCAGAACTCTGAGAAATAAACGTTTGTTGTTTGGCTCAGCCTGGCTATGGCATTTTTGTTATAGCAGCCTCCGTGGATGAAGACAGCATGCCACTGAACCCCATGGAGCGTGAGTTGCCACAGCAGCTGATGCTAATGAGTGTCCTCAAGAACTGAAGACAGGGCGCCCACAAACGAGCTCTGAGGACTAGGACCGCCCTAAGCACGTGTAGAAAGGGTGCTTTCGATGAAAGCCTGTTTCTGTTCTCTGGACTCCAGCCCCCTCCAGGCTGAAGGGGGTTGGGTAACCAACCGCCTTCTGCTCCACCTCTCCTCCCCGCCCCACGGGCCCCTCTCCTTGCCATCCTGTGGTGTCACCAAGCTGCCATTCATGCTGGAAACTTCCTGACTGTGGCCTTCTTGGACAAATTCAGTTGTGTAGAGGCTCAACGGGGGACTGTCGTGGACACAAAGTGCTGAGAACCTGTCCCCGACTTCAAGCCACACAACAGACCTGAGGGTTTAAGTTAAAATTACGCATATAAAGATCCAGTTTGCCAAAACCTTGAAGTTTATGTTATGAATCTAATTGTTTTGTTTACAAATGTAATACATTTTATATGCAATAAGAGGAAGCACCTAGATTAGTTTCTGATGGACTCAGGTTGAAAGGACTGAATTCCCCTTAAACTGCCAGTGCCATCTACATTACCTCCTGATTTTCCTTAAGCGTTTGGAAGCATAGTGATAAGTGTAATGCACTTAATTTTCTTTCTAAGCAACTTCAGATGCTTGATTCCGGCAAATTCATGACTGACAAGCAAAACCCTGTCATGGACTCACCTGGTCTTGTCATGGCCTGACTGTGTATCTGTGAGAAATCTTTCACTTTTGGACCTAAGTTCCCCTGTCTGTGAGGATAATTAGTTTCTAAGGTCAGGGGAGAAAAGAAGCTGCTCTTAAAGCAGCCAACTTCTAAGAAAAGTGGCTCTCTTTAAGTAGAAGTTGACTAAGGAGAAATAGCCCTGGGTACAGGAGCAGAAACCAGAGAAGGACTTCATATAATCAAGAGGAATCCCTGGGGGTGGTAACGACGGGGTCAGGAGGAGAGGCGGATATGGGTGGAAGACCAGGCTAGACCTGCATCCCCAACGAGGCAGCCACAGCCACGTGGGACCACTGAGCACTTGCAATGGGTCAAGTCCACTTGAGTCATTGAGGTGTCTCTGAGTGTAGAGTACACTGTGTTGAAGGCTTTATGAAAAGCTGTGCAAAAGGCCTCATTAACATTTTTGAATTATTGATTCTTGAAATTCTAGTATTCCCAGTAATAATACTGAATTAAATAAAATATCAGTAATTTTTATTCATAAGTTAATAAATAATAAACACTAGTAAGTTAATTTGAAGTGCAGCCACTAGAAAATATTGAATTGTGTACATGTATTATTTTTCTGTTGGACAGTGCTGGGCTAGAGTCATAAGTAAGATAAAGAGGACCAGTCAAATATGTCCCTATGTTCGAAGGGGTGGTTTTGTTTTATTTTATTTTATGATTGTATTTTATTTTATTTCATAGAGAAGGGAAGGAGAAAGAGAGGGGGAGAAACATCGATCAGCTGCCTCTTGTCCAGGCCCAGGCTGGGGATCAAACATGCAACCCAGACATGAGCCCCAACCAGGAATCGATCTGGTGACCTTTCACATTGTGGGACAATGCCCAGCCAACTAACTGAGCCACACCAATCAGGGCAATGGTTTCATTTTTAATGCACAGCAGTGTCTAATATTCAGTTGAACTTGTTTGAGCTATAGCAGTGTAAGTAAACAGCCTCCTTGCCCACATCCACATCTCGGCAGCAGTCCACCACATACTCAGCTTGCTCTATGTGAGGGTATTTTCGGCGAGTAGACATTAAGTTCCACGTGTAGGTTCTGGTTCCCGGGCAGATACAACACATGGGGAGGAGGTGATCGTGGGAAAGACAGGCCTTCTCTAGCAGGATCCGTAGATGCCGTCCAAAGGGTTTTAGCTTCTACAGGCTGTGGATCTGGGGCTCTGAGTCTTACTCATCTTGGTTTTGAGAGGTGGCCGTGGCCCTGGGGTCATATAGGTACACTGTTTTGTCGGGGTTGTGAGTTTACAGGTGAGAAGCTGAGAAGCCATCTAGTCAACCCCTAAAAATGATGAGTGATCACAGAATTCAAATCCCAGTGATGAGCAGGAAGATCTGCCTGCCCATCACCTTAATTTGCTTGCCTTCTGGGACCTTAAAGTAATCAAGGTGGGCGAGACTAAAGAAGGGCCCAGTGTTCGGACTCAAACACAAATCTGGCTTGGGCAGCGGCACAGCCTTCCTGTTAGACCTCTGCGAAGTCATGTCTGCCGATGTCCTCAGGCTCGTCCCTCGACCGGCCTTCTTTCTCCTTAGGGCTAACTCACAGCCCTGGCCTACTGAGAGGGGATATTTCTCTGCTGAGCCTCTGCGTCCTGGTCTCCACCCGCACCAGCCACCCCTTTAAATCTTTACAGCAGACTTTCTGGCAGCAGTTCCCTGGGAGAAAAGACTTCCCAGAACAATTTTAACATTTTGTCAAAGCCTCCCCTTCCCCCTCTCTTGAAGGCTCCATTCTTTTTCCTTCTGGCCTTGAAGAGGCGAGAGAGAAGATTCCACGGAACTCACATCTCAACCCTGGAGACAGCGGAGCAGCAGAGCGTTGTGAACAGCCTTCCTGTTTCCAAACATTCCAAACAGAAAGCGTCACATGAATGAAAGTTCGGGTCCGTAGTCTCTTATCTGAAATTGTTGGGGCCAGATGGGATTCAGATTTTAGGAAGAGACCATAGGGCATAAATCACACAACACCCCAGCGAGGCCTGGGGAAGCACCTATAACAAAAGCATTATCATTTCTGTAGCGAGACACAGGAAGATTCACACTGAGATGGAGAAATAAAGACTCCAAATGGCCTCATCTCTGTTCCAGAGGAGTTTGGATGCCAAACGAGTTTGCTCTTCACGTACTAAAAACAAACAAATGAGCAACATTTGGTTGTCAGAACTTTTCTGGACTCTGTAGCTGCCCGTGTGGGAGTGCGCACCTGCGCTCCCCATGCCAGGTCTGGTCGGGCACCTGTGTTGGGCTTGCTGGGCTCCTGCGGACCATCGGAGCCCTAGATAACCTTTAGCCCAATGTTGGCATATTTGAGGGAATAATTCACCATCACATAATTACCCAAAGTCTGAGTCCTCGGAATATGAGTTTTGCCAACAGCTAGTTCCTATACCCATTATTTTTTTGTGGCTATTTATGGGGGTTGGCATGACAAGCTTTTCTGCATTCAAGTTTGGAGTGTCCTGGAGAATCAAGAATTGGTATTTTTTCACCATTTTCTATTTCACAGCTAGTTTATGAATTCATTATCAGTCAATAAGCCCTTGATTGCGTGTACTGTGTAGGGTCCTGCTTTAAGGGCGGGACCATTGTAACCGCCATTTTACAGGTAAGATGAGGCCCAGGAGGGTTGAAGAACAGGGTCAAGGTCGCACAGCTAGTTAAGTGGCAGAGGGAGAATTAAAATCCGTGAACCTCACCACAGAATCTCCACTCTTAACCCATGCACCACGCCCCCATTAAACCCTGTGTTTAGAGGAGATTAAACCATGGTACGCACAAGAAGAAAGGTGTTTGATTTTTTAAACTAGAAATATACATGAGTTACTTCTCCCAGGGAGTTAAACTGTGCCCCGAAAGAATTAACTTTCCACCTGCGGTCACTTTTCTCTCGCCCACAGTAAGATTCCATAGAGTTCTATTTTGAAAGAACTGGCAATTAAATGGGGAGCTTGTTGCCCCAACAATGATAGATTTTAATAGAAGGATTTGAAATTAAGTAATGTTTATCAGGGTGAACTGAATTTTCTAGAGCTTAGGAATAATTTACATTATAAAGAACTCCCTTACTCTCCTCTGTGCATGAATAGGCTTAAAATCTGATGATGAGTATCATTGTTCAGGATACCTTAGTTATGACTTTGAACATACAAAGCGCTCTAAAATCACAAATTAATTACTAACGAGACTATTGCTCTTCAAGAGTGATGTTGCTCATGAGCAATATGATTGTTCCGTAGAAGAGTGTTTTCTACGTGTTGTCATTCGGGGTGGGAGGGAGGAAGCAAAGCGGGCATCTGACCAGGCCGTGCGGTGTTTCGGATCGCCCTCCCTGCTCCAGTGCACCTTCACTGAGCAGGTGCGGGACTCCCCCGCTGCAAAACTTCTGCCAGTGCTTGGGAAGAGGAGGATCCAATCCACTTTTATTAGAAATCTCCACTCGGCAAACCCATCTGTTTCTATACATTTGTGCTTAGTTTATTTTAGTTTCATTTCTTGGTAACAGGGTTGTGCTCGGCAAATCCCAATATTGCCCGCACTAAACTGAGGCCAGAACGCCTGGAGGAATCTGGGTGCCCCAAGAACCCGGACCTGAGGGCGGTGGCAGCTGTCACAGTCTGAGTCTGACCTCCCGGGAAGAGTCAGTGTGGCTGGGTTGCTTGAGAGGAAAAGACCCAGGGGGAGAAGTTGACTTTTTTTTCCATTGGGAGATACATTCGTAAAGGTCCTCCCATTGCTACAGAGTTGGTGATTTCTTATCTCCTCTAAATCCTGAGAGAAATAAGCATTTATCAATAAATAGTACTAGGCAGGATAAGTTATGCTACACTGCGGTAAAAAAATCAGCCACCCCAGTGTCGATGATGCAATACCAGGGAGGTCTGTTCCTCACTCAGGAAGTCCGTTATAGGCTGAATGATCCGCCCAGGTGTCCGTCCATCACACTGTAACTCGACAATCAAGGGATCCTGTTGCTCTGCCATCTTGCCACCAGGCCTCCTCGACTGTCCTGGCAGGAGAAGAGACAGCTGAAAGGCTGAGTGTTACTTCTTTCGAGTTTTCAACCTGCAAGATGCACAGGCTCACAGTCCAGGGCAGGGTTGAATGGGTTGCTTGGCTCCATCTGGGGAAAGCATGGCCGGCAATCCTGTTTCTGCTGTAGTCATTGAAATGAGAATCACCATCCAGAAATGCATAGCGATGGCAAGAGGGGAACTGTATTTGTTGTGTGGGGCATTTGTTTACGTGATGATGGCAATGACAAGGACCGAGAAGAATCAATGACACTATCCATGAAGGGCCCTAAAAGGCACAGCGTTGTGTGTGTCTTGGCGACCCTCACACCTTGTGGGAAGAGTTCAATGAAGCCTTCTTGAACAAACAAGTGAATGAACAAGGCATTCTACACCCTTAACTTCGGGAGACGTTTCTTAGTGCCGTTCTCTCCCAGCAGACGCCTGTTATATCACCTCACAGAGGCACTCTGTGAGCCTGAAACAGCTTCTGACTTGCCCTAATTCGTCTTGATGAGAACTGGAAGCTATGTCGTGTCGCTCCAGTAGCAGTTAGGAAACACGAGGAACCAAATAAGTTGCATTTCAGTTCGAATGTAATTGCTCCTATTGTTTGCCCCTTACCTAAATCTGTTTCCTAAGAAGCAAATTAGTCTTTAGATGAATTTTGCACGGCAGGCCCCTTGGTCAAGCCTGTAGCCAAACCAATTCATAAGCCATTCTCTGAATACGAAACGTTCCGACCACCATCAGCATTGGGGCTCGTGGTTGTTTTTCTCCTAATAGTAATGGGCCTGTATTAACCACATGTTGTCTCTCATCTAGTTTCCTGTGCGGTCAATGGTACCCCTTTGTGGGGCGGTTTGGCCCTGCCTCCACTGCCCAGATAATGATCTGTCTTGATATTCTGGCTTTGGCCTTCTTAGAACCCACTCACAAAGGAGCAAATGGTCCTTGGCTAGACTCCTAAAACGAACTTGTTTCACCTGCTGCCTCAACGTCTGACTGCAGAGTCAGTGAAATGCATTACCAAGTCCATGCGAATGAACAAAAATGTGCTGCGATGCACGCACTGTCGATCGTAGGCTGTGGTCTGAGACAATGGCAAGATTTCGAGTTTTTGAGTTTCTGTTTGAGTGTGGATGCCCTTGGGCATTGGGTCCTCTTACTTCTGTGAGTGCAATCTCTGGTGCTGCCTTTGTTTTTCTCCTCTACGCCCAGTGTCACGCAGCAAAATCTGTGTTCGTGCATGGTCATATTTTCATCTGTGTGCAGGCTGCCCCCTTGGGGTTTGAACATTAGTATTTGCTGTTTTTTTCTGGCCATATACATTTAAGTTTAAAGAGTTTCCTTTAGCTGCAGAAAGGCCTGGAGGTTTGAGGGGGTGTAATTTTTCACAAACGAGTTTAAATGTATGAAAAGGTAATGGGCAGTTTTATGTGGACTATTTATAAACTATTCAAGGGGAGAAAGCACACTCCATTCCTGTTGTTTGGATAGGCAAACTAAATGAGAAGACTCTGTTCATTCAAGTTTAACTGATCTATATCAAAAGACAGAATAGAGGGAAATCGGTATTTCAAAGAGACAGCAGGCTGAATAAAAAATAGCACACAATATTAGTCCCAAGGGGTCCTTTTTTCTTTCTCTCTGCAATCTATTAAAGCCATGGCAATAAAAGGAACTTGAAAAATAATAATGGGAATGATTCCATTTTTTATTTATTGGATGGTTTCATAACTGCAATCCAATATTTTGACTTTGGCCTCTTGTTTAAAAGTGTCTTTGGTTATAGACCAGATTGTTCGTCACTGGATATAATCTACTTTCTGGGTTTTCTAAATGAAAAAAGTAATAATAATCACATTTCATCGAATTCTAGCCTCTTATTTACTAAGAAATACACTAACGCTTCTGATGGCATTAAATGAGTGTTCATTCTGTTAGTTATGGTTTTTCCAAGTATTAATAGTTCACCTGCCCTTGTTCAACCTTCCTTTCTTCTAATGCTCATATGTTCACAAAAACTCAGTCCGAACCGCTAGGTGTCAGATGAGTTGTAAATGTTTGATACGGCGGCACAGCGTAAAGACACCCAGACTCCACTCTGCCTCTTAGAGGTGGGGACAGAGACTGCAAGGAGGCTAACATTTTCCTCATGATCACTCAGTTACTGATGAGGGACCCAAAGCTGTGACAACTGCATTCGGAGTCCCAGTTAAGACTGAGTTTCGTTCAACTGCAGGGGTGCGGCAGGCCAGGGTTTCTTGGGTCTTTGACAAGAACCAGATTCAACAAGGAGGCCTTTAAGGCACACATCCCGGCACCCCCCCACCCCCACCCTGCGCCGTCCAGCCCCTCCCCTTGGAGATTTGGATTGGGTGAGTCCAAACGGGGGAGGGATCCTGGCAACAGGATTTGGGAGAAAGCCCCCAAGTGACTCCAATGAGCCCTGAAGTTCACGAATTAGTGACCTAGGCCCATGGCCAGACCTCTGAGCCTGAATACATGGGAAAAGACTCGAGGGAACGACGGGGTAGCCCACACTGGAAGGCTAAAGTGTTCCTGATGATTTTCCTAAACCTCAGAGCCATGGCAAAACAGCCAAAAAAATCTCCTCTCCTGAGCCACAGAACACTGGCAGATGCTTGGTGACTCCCTCATGGCAGATAAACGCGGAGTAGTCACTTCATTCGGATTGGAAACCTTATTCGTACATCTCTCGGGGCTGTCGATTTCCACTGCCCAGGTGTGTTTCCTGCTGTGGTTGCAGGTCCAGAGTCCTCGCGGGTCTTCTCATTTCTCACTGAAGTTAAAGACCACCCCAACTCTTCTCCCAGGCCCCTGGGCTCCTGGTCTTTCAATCTATTCCTTCAAAACTATTTGAGTGCTCGCTGTACGCTAGGCTTATTAGGCATGTAACAAAATAATCCTAATATGTGGCCCCAATAGTAGCGAATCTAATAATCCTAAATCGGGGCTTCCTTGAAACATACAGAAGTCAACTGAAAATCATTTTATTTTTAACTTAAAGTTCTTCCTGGTTTTACAAAAGCACCTTTATGCACTGTCTCCTTTTATTCTTCAGCCTTCTTTCGTTAATATAAAAAATTTCAGTTCACTCATAGTTCCAGCGAACAATCCGAAACACTAAAACTTGTTTTGTATTTCCCTTGGGAAACACAAATACTCTAAAATTTGCCTTCTGCCCATCCTATGCCTCGAACCTCTGGAAAAGAGCTGAACTTCAAAACCAAACCATGAAAAGAAATGATGGTTAACCGTAGCAACATCTGAGCAGTTTTGAAAATGGAGCTGGTAAACTTTTTATAAAAACGAAGGCAGGATCCTCAGGATAAAATGTGTTCGACAGTAACTACTGGTCCTATGGTTCAGACAGCCATCCAGTAATTCAGTTAAAAATGGAACCTTAGACTCTACACCTCTTGAATCTCTTATTCTTTATCCCCAGCATGATTCATTAAATAGTTAACTGCCCAGAATTTGATGGAAATGTTCATTCAATAAAACCATTATGATTGATTTTTGGAGAAAATAGAGTAGTATCTACCCACCCACCTCTCTGTATTCACCCCCGCCCTTTTTTTCCCTCTCTCCTTCTCTCAGTCTGTTTTTGGAAGCTCTAGCCCTATTAAAAATACCCTGGATGATCTTATTTGGACAGGTATCAGGTAGCATATAATCGCAAAGCCTATAAAGTATACAACAGTGGCTTAAGAGGCAATGGGAAAGCTCCATCTGCCTTCATGGTCCATTGTTATCTCCAGTAATATATTCCCAGACCAACGCCTAAGCACATTTTTAATTGTTTCACTTAGTGATATAAAGCCACGTGGAAACTTTTAAAATGTCCTCCATAGATGTTAAAGAATTACCCCTCATCAGGGGGAAAGCATGCGAACAAAAAGAAGGCACAACACAGTGGCAGGAACGGAAAGAGTAGTCAGCCAAAGCAGAATGAAATCCTCCCATTTGCCAGGGTGGACCCTGAAGGCAATATGCTAAGTGAAATAAGTCAGACCCAGAAAGACAAACATTGTGTGATGTCTCTTATATGGGGGATCTAAAAACAAACAGATACCCCCAAATAAATAACAAACAAGCAAATTAAAAAAACAAGCTCCTAGAATACAGAGAAGAAAGAGATTGGTGATTGCGGGGTGGGGGTTTGAGGAGGTGGGTGGGAGAAGTGGGGGACGAAGGTCAAGAGGTAAAAAGAAAAAACAAAAACGTCATCTTGTGTACCTTACATATATGCAATTTTTATTTGTCAAGTATGCCTCAATAAAGCTGGATAAAAACTTTTTTTTTAAAAGAGGTCTTTGTATTGGAAGAATATTCTGCTTTACCTCTATAATAATCTAGCTATAAAGTTATTTTGGAATTTCGTTAAAAAGAATTGACAAAAACCTAAAGCATGTTGAACTCAGTATCTTAGAAGGAAAGTTTTCACATAGTGTTGTTTTTGAATTTTTAATAACAGTTGATCTACAACACTGTATTCATTTCGACCATGTAGTGATTAGACATTTACACAACTTATGAAGTGATCGCCCCGATAAGTCTATCCCACACAACACCACACACAGCTATTGCAATATAATGGACTATATGCCTTATGCAATACTTTATATCCCTTTTGCATGGTAATTTAAAAAAATAAGATAACATGAAAGAGTCAGACCTGATCCCTTTTTATATGTAACCAATCTATAACACTTTGCTACAACCCTACATAGAATAATTTAAAGGTGTTTAGTATCTCTCTCTCTATATTTACACAACGCACTTTTAAAAAAAGAAATAAAAAACACCATTGGCCAGAGCTTGAGATCGAAGCCACACTTTTGGGGCACTCATCTTCTGGGATCAGAAATGTCGGAGCCTTAGATGTTTCAATATCAAAGCGACCAGAGAAGGGTATTTTGTCACATGATGACTTGTGTCTCTGAGCATGCAGCCCTTGTTTAATTTGGCCTTTAGAGAAGAAGTTAGAAATGGGGATATTGAAAGCTAGGTTTTCCATTTATGTATTAGGCAAGAGAGCCAGTGGTTCATGTTCCTTCTCTTCTTCCTGGGAACACAGCTAAACTACATTTCCCAGGCTCTCTTGCAGTTTGTTTGTGGCCCTATAATTGAGTTCTGGCCAGTGGAATGTGGGCAGAAGTATCAAATGCCATTCTAGGCCTGGACCATTCAAAACGCCCCATGTCTGATTCTACACACTCTCTTTGTTCTGTTGAGACTTGGAGAATGACCCAAGTCTCTGATGGTTAAGACAGAAAAAGCCTTGGTCTCTGAAAAACTGCATGGAGAGAGGCTTTCACATTCTTCATCCCAAAAAGTCTGCACGAGACTGTCACATCATAAATAAACCATTGTATATTAAGCGACTGAGGTTGAGGGATGGAGTTGTTCCAAAAGCTAACATTATTTTCCCTGATATTTTTACGTGTATTAAATTTGTGGTTTGGGAAGGATATGAGAATCTAATATTTAAATAGAGCCTTTGTAGAGTTTATGGTGTCATATTCCACTGAGAGGTGCGACTTTACGGGTAATACACAGGCACACCTTGCTTGCTTGATTGCACTTGGCTTTGCTGTGCTTTGTAGATATCGTGTTTTTTACAGATTGAAGGTTTGTGGCAGCCCTGATCAGGCAAGTCTGTTGGTGTCATTTTTCCAACAGTATCTGCTCACTTCGTGTCTCTGTGCCACATTTTGGTGATTCTCACAATATTTCAACCTTTTTCATCATTATTATTACATTTGTCATGGTGATCAGTCATCTTTGATGTTTCTATTGTTATTGTTGTGGGTGCCATGAACCACACCCACGTAAGGCTGTGAACTTCATTGATAAATGCTGTGTGTGTTCTGTCTGCCCCATGCACTGGCTCTTTCCCCATCTCCCTCCCTCTCCTTGGGCTTCCCCATTCCCTGAGACACAACGGGATTGAAATTAGGACCATTAATAACCCTACAATAGACTTTAAGTGTCCAAGTGAAAGGAAGAGTCACACACTTCTCACTATAAGTCAAAAGCTACAAAGGACTAAGCTTAGTGAGAAAGGCACGTTGAAAGCCAAGATAGACTGAGAGCTAAACCTTTGGTACCAACTATCCGAGTTGCAAATGCAAAGGAAAACTTCTTGAAGGAAATGAAAAGTGCTACTCCAGTGGACACACGAATAATATGAGAGCTAGAGAACCTTATTGCCGATATAGAGAACATTGTAGTGGTCTGGATAGAAGATCACACCTGCCACAACGTTCCCTTAAGGCAAAGCCTAATCCAAAGCAGGGCCCTAACTCTCTTCAATTCTATGAAGGCTGAGAGAGGTCAGGAAGCTGCAGGAGAAAAATTTGACGGTGGCAGAGGTTGGTAGAGGGAGTTTAAGGAAAGAAGTCATCTCCATAACATCGAAGTATAAGGGAAAGTAACAGGTGCTGACATAGAAGCTACAGCAGATGATCTAGAAGGTCGAGCTGAGATACAGCAGATTTTCATGGCAGATGAAACAGCCTTTTCTGGAAGAAGAAGCCATCGAGGACGTTCACAGCCAGAGAGAAATCAATGCCTGGCTTCAAAGAACAGGCCGACTCTCTTGTTAGGGGCTAATGCAGCTGGTGACTTTAAGTTGAAGCTCATTTAGCATAAGAATTGTGCTAAATCTACTTGCCCGTGCCCTATAAATGAAACTTCAAAGCCTGGGTGACAGCACAACGGCTTACAACATGGTTTACTGAATATTTAAGCCCATGTTGAAACCTGATGTGTAGAAAAATAGATTTCTTTCAAAATATTACTCTATTGACAAGGTGCCTGGACCCCCATGAGCACTAATAAAGATACACAACAGAATTATGGTTGTTTTCACTCCTGTTAGGACAAAACACTCTGTACCGCATGGATCAAGGAGTAATTTTGACTTTCAAGGCGTATTATGTAAGAAATACATTTTTGTAAGGCTCTAGCTGCCACCAGGGGCGATTCCTCTGGTAGACCTGGGCAAAGTCAATTGAACACCTTCTAAAAAAGATTCAATATTCTAGATGCCATTAAGAATATGCGTGATTTATAAGAAAAGGTCTAAATATCACCATTAAGTTGACTCCAACCCTCATGGATGACACTGAGAGGTTCAAGACTCAGGGGGAGCATGTAGCTGCAGATGTGGTGGAAGCAGTGAGAACTAGAATTAGAAGTGGAGCCTTAAGATGTGACTGAATTGCTGCGATTGCATGATAAAGGACAGACGAGGAGATGCTTCTTCTGGATGAGCCAAGAAGGTGGTTTGTGGAGACAACATCCACTCCTCGTGAAGATGCTGAGAAGATTGTTGACATGACAACAAAGGATTTAGAATACTACATAAACGTAGTTGATAAAGCAGTGGCAATTTTCGAGAGGCACGACTGCAATTTTGAAAGAAGTTCTGTGGGTAAAATGCTATCGAACAGCATCGCAGGCTGCAGAGAAATTGTTTGTGAAAGGGAGAGTCCATCGAGGAGGCAAAATGCATTGTTGTCTTATTTTAAGAAATCGCCACAATAACCCCAGCCTTCAGCAACTGCCACCCTGATCAGTCAGCTGCCATCAACATGGAAGTGTGACGCTCGACCAGCAAAAAGATTACAACCTGCTAAAGGCTCAGACGATGATTAACATTTTTTTTAGCAGTAGTATGTTGATTAAGCTATACACATTGTGTTTTTAGACATACCGCTACTGCACACTTGATGGACTACAGTATATGTAAATATAATTTTTATTTGCACCGGGAAACCAAAGCCTTCACTTGACTTGCTTTACTTCAATATTTGCTTTATTGTGGTGTTCTGGAACTGAGTCTGCAATATCTCCAACATCTGCCTACATCCCTACTTTCCATTGCACTTGAGGAAAAAGGCAGATATAAAGCATCAGTTCAAATTTGGTTCAGCTGCACCTAAAGAAACTCTGAATAACCAGACCTTAAACAAGACAGATATGATTTCTCCCTTATAAAAACGAGGTTGACAAATAGGCAGTGCTGGGCTGCTGTGGTTACTTTAAAGATTTTTATTTATTTATTTTTAAAGACAAGGAAGGGAGGGAGAAAGAGAGGAGGAGAAACATCAAAGTGTGGTTGCTGCCCACACGCCCCCTACTGGGGACCTGGCCCGCAACCTAGGCGTGCGCCCTGACTGGGGAATCTGGCAACTTTTTTGGTTCACAGGCCGGTGCTCAAGCCACTGGGCCACACCAGCCAGGGCAGTATGGGTACTTTAGAAAGTCATTAAATTCAGCAGCATCTCCCAAGTCGCCCCTCGAGGCCTCCTTAAAGTGAAGCTGTCATTCTCATAGTTCATTATGTCAACCAAGCTCCAGCCATCGCTTCCAGATCGCAGGAAGGGACAAAGAAGCAAGGGGTCAAAAGGCAAATTAACTATTTTTATGGGGGCTTTCTCCAAACTGCCACAGAACACCTCATATTTTATTGTCCCAAACTTATCCTATGAATATATGAATATACTGAGCTGCAAAAGGAAGCTGGGAAATGTAGTTTTATCTTGGAAAGCCATGTACTGGGGAAAAATGGAGAGCTTTATTACTAGAGAAGAGAGGGAGAACAGCTGGAAGGGTGGAATTTGGAAGCCTTTACTGCCTTTAATAAGTGCAAACCTCTTCCCGTGAAGGGAAAAATTGACTTATGCAAAATGTAATTTTAGATATACCTCTGTGTACACACACACAAATTTTTGTTTATATTGAAAAGTATGTAATACCCACTGCTTATTATTTCCACCCTAGTCTCGGCCCATCAGAATTCCTCTGGAATCAGCAAGTTAACTATTCTCTGCTGTTTGGGCCATAAACCGAACTGTATCAGAGAGCGAAGGAAGACTAGAGAGACTACATTTTGAGTATCAGGAGGCATAGAAATAAGGAATTACATGCACATATGAGTACAAATAACTGGCTCTGCCATTGTTTCAATTTATGCAGGGCTAGTATTATGGTCGTGGTATTGATTTATGGAGAGATCTCTATTCTGCATGTTTATGTCTGTGCATCTGTTCGAGTGAATGTATAAGAACTTGCCAAACTCCATTTCATAACGCCTACTAGTGTATTGAATCACAGAGAAATTCTGGTACCACAAACAAACACGAAATAGATAACTCTCTTTAAATTAGATATGTGGTCCACTCCTTTCTTTCTCTTGTGTCCTCTCTGTGTACTCTCTTTGATAAGCATACAGTACATACACTGGATTCCCCCAATTTCCTATGGCATCACTAACACCCTCCCCCACCAATACTGAATACTTGCTTTTAAAAGTGTAGCTACCATCTCCTTCATTCTCCACCCACCCATATACATCCCAACACTGTATTTGCCCACACTAACCCTAAGGAAAACAAAGGTAAAATGTTTCCTATCAGAGATTGGGTGCTTTCAGTGCTCTTGGGCATTCGTTGTTGGGATTGTCCAAAACATGACTCCTAGGAAACTAGGGTTGATTAACGTCCTGCCTGTCACTGTCTAAATGCTTTACAAAGGACTATCTCTTGACTCCCCCACTAACCCTATAGTGAAGGTACCTACTATTATTGCCATCCTGTGTTCACAGAGGTGGAAACTGAGGCTCTGACATGTGGAAGTAGATCAGTTATGCAGCTGGGGGCAGACCGACACCCAATGCAAAGGGTGTGCCTCCCAAGCCCTTGCTTGTATTCACCCCATCATGCTTCATGCTGCCTGCACATGGCCCCCACTACATCTATGACCCCACAGTGCTGGTATGTCTAGGAAACACATTCCCCATGAGGCGCAGCCCCTCTTGGGGAAAGCCTACCATATCATTAGGAAAATAGCGTAACAATCTAAAATGACTTGCACACCAAGTACTCCAGCCATCAGAAGGCAGGGAGCTCGAGGCTGAAGTGGACTCGGGACTGCAGAAGGATGGCGGGTTTGATCAGTTCTGTGCCCCTCACATCCTTCTGTGGACGGCCTGGCCTTCTTACGACAGAAGCATGAGACTGAAACAAAAGTTTTGGGGAGATTTTTCTTCCCATAAATCTTGTCTTGCCATGAATTAACCACCAACCCCCCAAAATGATACCATAGATGATTTTGATAGGCACTTATTTATAACCCTCCCTCCTGACCGCTGACTTGCAATCACGGGCACATGTGCTGGGCACTGCAAGTTGCTTGATTTACCCAAAAGAAGGGAACTGCTAAGGTGTCGTTAGTGGGTCTCCTTGTGCATGAGAAGAACCTGCACCTTCCCTCCCACGCGCTGTCCTGAATTCCCCTTTTCCTCCTTCTCAAAGTTCTACTTTTTTCCCACATGTCTGTGTATGCCATATGACAGCGATTTTCTGTGGGAATTGCTTTATCCTTCAATAAGAACCTTTACAATAGTGAACTCCTACAACGCTTACGTGTAAATTAGGGCTGTTCCAGGCAAAAGTCAAACCTTCGCATGCAAACCTGCACCGTTTTTCTCTCTCCCCTTGCATCATGAGTTGAATTTTTGCCTGGAATGCAAAAAACAAACAAACAAAAATACCCGCCTTCCCAAAAGGGTTCTTTTTGGTTGTAGTTGCCTGCATTTGGGTTTGCCACACAGGATCTTGGGGAGGACAGACCCCGAATTCATTTCAACACCGTCGGCTTACCAAAAGAGGGTCGATTTCACTCTGTTGGACAGAAACGTCAGGTGGGATTTTAGAACAAATGCCATTTTAAAATTCAAGTGCTCTCAGGCTAACGGTGTTCACGAGTAGGCTCATGACAGGGCCCAGAGAGGTACCCGGTCATGCAGTGGGGCCCACCTTGAGGCAAAGCAACATGCTTTATCGGAGGGGCCCCTCAAAGAAACGATCGGGGTAGCGGTAGCTCTTTATTTTGCTCACTTGCAATAGCACCAACAAAATGACGCCGCAGACGCAAACTGTCATGTCCCACCCACACCATCTGTCCTGTGCCGTGGCACCCGCAGAGCCCCTCACTCTACAAATTAATCTTTCACACATTTTTTTAACAAAAAAAGTGTTAATGTTATAAAAGAAAAAAAAACAAGGAAAACAGAAAGGGCTGTGTAGAAAATAAATTAAATTTAAATTTGATGGCAGTTATGACTCTTTTTATTGACTATAAGAGCAAACAGTCACATCAAATTGGTGCCACTGGCATACCATTAAAACTACAGGGCACCCTTAATGATCTCTGACAATGATCGCGTGTGGGTTTTTTTAAATATAGCACGCACATTTTGTCCAATTTGCGCTCTTTTTTCCTGTTGCTTTTGTCCTCTTTCTGAGTGGATATTATTCATGAACTGAGTCTTTATTTTCTATTTGACCATCTGCGTAGCATTGGCCATAGTCCCCTGTGTTGTAATTTTGAGTGAAAATAAGGATTGTTGGGGATGGTGCCACTAAAAATAATAATGATAATATGCTTTAAGAACTCAAAAGGAAGAACAAACACTTAAGGAAAAATATTTGTGATAGAGGTTAGAGTTTGAAGGCACATAGCACGGCAGTGAGGTGGGGGGGCCATAAATCACTCTACTCATTTAGAATCTGAATGTTCGTTCGGACCACACTAACATCTTCTTGTCTTGATAACAGGCGGTTCAGAAAGCGATGCTTCTTCATGCTAGAATGTCTTTGAAAGAAAAAGATACGTATTTTTTGTTTTCTTACATGTTTCTCTCTTGTTTCAGAAGCCCACCCATGCCTGAGTAGTGCGGCAGCCCAAACAGTAGCACAGCCCCTTAGCTATCAAAATCTGAGAATTTGAATATTCATGCTTACAAGGCTTTGGTGCCTCATTTTTCAGTTTAGTGAGGGAAGATTTTCTTTTACATTAAAATATTGGGGCATATTATTTCCAATCAAGAAATCATAGATGGGGATAAAGGAATTAACTGAAAACCTGTACCATTGTTTTATTCCTAAAATTTTGCCTAATTTTATTTGGCTTTCTTCCTTCTTCTTTCTTCTTTTTTTCCCTACCTTTTGATCTTTTCTTCTCTTTCTCCTTCAAATTCCCTTCATCAGTGTCACCTTACCTTTTTTTTCTTTTCATTGGTCAGATTTTTCCCTGCAGCCACTGGAAGGCCATCAAAATCAGCTGATTGAAAGATGGATATGGGCGAGCAATGAAACATCTTTCTGACAAGAGTAGAAACACCAGGCTGTGATGCATTTCTGACAGTCACATCTTTGTCTCAGAGGAAAATGTGTAATGTCCTATTTGGGGAGATGTTCATTGAGGTATTCTTTCTTATTGATTCCTATTAAACTTGAGGAATATACAATCAAAGCTATTCTCTCTCTCTCTCTCTCTCTCTCTCTCTCACACACACACACACACACACACACACACACTGCTTGGGTTTACTACCAAAGCAAGATGAAGTCTGCCAATTATCTCATTATTTAAGAAATGAATTATTGCCCTGACCGTTGTGGCTCAGTAGGTTGAACATCATGCTGCAAAGCAAAAGGTTGTCGGTTCCATCCCTGGTCAGGGCACATGCCTGGGCTGTAGGTTCCAGCCCCAGCTGGGACATGTAAGGGGTAACTGATCCACGCTGCTCTCTCACATTGGCTCTTCTTTCTCTCTCTCTCTCTCCCTCCCTTCCCCTCTCTCTAAAATAAATAAAAT
>PVKM010019361.1:0-24301 GCA_004027735.1 Carollia perspicillata
CCCTCCCTCCCTCCCTCCCTTCTTCCTTCCCTCCCTCCCTCCCTCCTTTCTTCCTTCCCTCCCTCCTTCCCTCTTTCCTTTCCAGAGGCAGGTAGGTTCAGGGGCTATGCTCTGGCTAGACGTGGCCTGGGGCAGGTGGCAGGAGGCTTCGCTTGTATTCTGGCTCTATGGTCACTTTTCCTTCCCTGTGATGAGCATGCCGTTCTGTCCCCGTGCAGTGGCAAGTTCCCCTGAAGCTTGGATCTGGGTAGGGCAGAAAATAGGGCAGCTTTGTGCCTGTTCTGGTTGAAAAAGGGCCTTTTTCATAGGCCCATTCAAATCTTAGCTAACATTAGGTTTATCCTTTGCACATAATAACTTCAAGTGTCCCTTTTGTAATTTATCAGAAAAACTCCACTCCAAACCATCTGAATCCACCCTGAAAGTCTAATGCATAGGTACTGGCCCATGAGGCTAGTTGTTTTTAAATTTATTTAAAATTGTGTATTTGTTCTTACAAGTTTAAACTTCAGTCACCTTCAAAGTACTCTCCATTTGAAGCAGTACACCCATCAAGATGTTTTTTTCCATTGCTCAAAACAGTTTTGAACTCTTCGATTTTGAGGCCATTTAGTGCGGCTGCCATGTTTTGTTTCACCTCATCCACAGCAGCAACATGTTTCCGTTTGAGGACTTTTTTCATACTCGATAATGCTTGTACTTTAAAGTTTCCAGTGTTAACTCCTGCCTCCCGATCCTTGCTGAGTCGGTGGCCACACAGAGCCCCCTGGCCCAGTCGGGGCCCGTGCCGAGGCAGGTGCCCTGTCTCCAGAGGAGGCACAGCCGGCGGAGGCAGAAGTGCCCGCGTGCTTGGTGGCCTTTTCCCAAGTTCAGGTGTCCAGCGTGCAGGACTGCATGTGGATGCCTCCTTGGGGCAGTCTGGAGGAATGTTTCTTTAACTCCTTGGTTGTCAGACTTCCATACAGTTCGATGTTTTGGCAGTTCTGGTTATTTTTGTTTTTAAATTTGTTGTTGTCCTTCTTTTGGTTGTGCGAGGAGGTGAAGTGTATCTACCTACGCCTCCACCTTGGCTGAAGTCCCCTATGAGGCCAGTTTCGATGGATAGTTTAGTTGTTGGTTAAAGGGAGAGTGGAAGAGTAGATTTTCAACATGAGAAATGAATGACTTAAGAAAACCTGTATTAGCAAACAAAAGGGGGACATAAAATAATAAGGCACCCAAAAGATTTTTCATTTACTTCCAATATTTTCTCCTGGAGGACGTTAGTAATTGACACCATTTTTGGGGCATTCAGGTAACTAATCTTTTTATTATTATTTTAAATATAATAACTTGACTTAAACATGTCTTTATCTTTCTGAAGAGAGGGTTTGCTGTGTATATATCCTTATTATCCTCTGCCTGTGGCTGTGGTTTCTTTAGAGTACTTATTTTGTGAGTACATATCATTGCAACAGCCTTGGAACAAACTGGTCTGTTTTTTCTTCGTAGGGACTAGTCTGTCTGCTTTGTGTTTAGGAGATAATTACCTACAAGCAGGGTAGGTAGCTGCCTGTTGAAATGGTCCTAGGGCTGCTTGAAAGGCCCCTTGGTCCAGTAATACATCTCCTTTATGGTTTCTCATACAGAAGTTCTTTTTAGTACGCTTTGGCTCTACATTTTTGGGGTTAGAGACCCCCTTAAGAATCTAATGAAAGCTATGAACCTCTTTCCAGGATAAAAAGTGCTCATATACATGCAGATAAAAGCTTGCACTTGAACTCTAACATTAAGAACTCCTGCAGTAAATGGAGGGAAAGCCTTTCTTAGCATAATTAGCGAAGAGGCTTAAAATGTGAATAGAGCAAGGCAAGAGGACACAATTGTCAAGGAAGCATTTCTGGAGGACTCCTGCATGGAGGAGACCCTCACGTAGCAGCTACAGTGTGAGGTCATAGGGGCTGGACTAGAGGCAGGCAGCCAAGTGTCCGGGGGCCAAGCAGGAGGGAGGGGCTGCTCTGCCACGGAACTGAACTGGCACCCAGTTGCCTTAAATGGAGATGGCTGATTCCAGACCCTGGCTTCGGCTGGCTGCAGAGGAGAAGGGGCATTGAGTGTCAGGAGCAGGAGGTGTTACTGAGCAAGAAGCTGAAAACAGGGAAGGAAACAAGTTGGGGAGGCAAAGGAAAGACTGAGATTGCCAAGCAGAAACTGCACACACTTTTAAATTTTACTCGGGACCCAGCCTATTGGTCATCATCTGAAACAGAGGTGACACTTTGCAAATAAATAGGCAGAGCTGTCTTCCCAATGTCCATGCTAATGACAAACGAGAAATTTAAAATTTTCAATAAACAAAATGCCCATTACTGAGACTTTCCCTTGCAATCTAATGATGCTACTACCAAAGTCTTGGGAAATTTGCTGACTGTGAATGGTGCAAGGTCAGAGTCTATACCTATTATTAAAAAGTTTTTAAAAACATCAACCTTGTTTATTTAAAACGGATGAAGAATTTATATACATTCTACCTTGTCCAAAACATCAACCTTGTTTATTTAAAATGGATGAAGAATTTATATACATTCTACCTTGTCTGCAGGGTTATTTGACCTTTGCTCTCATTGACTGGGATTTGAAAAGTGTTGGAGGTCACTGTTTATTGTTTCTTTTAGTTAGACCCCGCCTTATATGCCACCCACCTTACATAGGGAGGGACAGAAAGGATGCCATGTGCATACAGAAGATATTTATGATGAAAAAGAATGAAAATGAATTCATTTCAATTTTATACTAGGTGGGGCAAAAGTAGTTTTACAGTTGTGAATACGTGAAACAGCTTATTCTTGTGTTATTACCTATTTATTATTGTATGATTTTCCATATGAACAGCTATAAACTTACTTGTGTCCCATCCTGTATTGTAACACTGGAATAATACCTACCAAAGAGAGTGGGACACAGAATACCAGTGTATAATGATAGTTTGGTGAGTTATTCTTTGGTGATTAAATAACAAAGAATTATTTGTAGACAGTTATAGGTAGACTTTTTTATTTAAAATAAGTTTTCTAAAGTATTTTGGTTGTCTTCTTTGTTAAAGTGAGGCACTTCTACAAATTTGGCACTCCTGTTATGTTGGGAAAGCCAGAGTGAAGGAGGAAATGATTCCCTGAGGAAAGAAACGGTGTGATGGTGCCACCTAGTGGTCACATTGTCATGTTTATAGTCTCTTTCTTGCTAGAGGTGATTGGGTGCCAGTGGTGGGTTGCCCCATAATGCTGGGGTTTCCTGGAGAATCCCTTGAAGATAAAAGTGGTAAATTCCATTAGTGTATTGCTGTGCTTGATAAGGTAATGTTTTTACTTCTGTTTTATGCTCACTAAAATGATCCTGCTCCAAATTCATTATTTGAGATTAGTTTTATTAGCTGTATGTTTTTTTAAAAAATTACTTATTTGTTGATTTGAGAGAGAAAAAGAGAGAAAAAGACAGAGAGATAGAGAGAGACATCTACTTTTGTTGTTCCAACTATTCATGCATTCACTGGTTGATTATTCTATGTGCCCTGACTGGGGATCGAACCTGCAACAGTGCTCTAACTGACTGAGCTACCTGGCCAGGGCTGGCTGGATAGTTTTCTTATCCATTTTGCTAATGTTTTTAGCTAATTATGTCAGCAAAGGTTTGAATTAAATTAAATCAGAGCTCAGTGACAGTTTAATATTTAATTGTAGTGATATCACTGTACATGTAAACAGATAGAAGACATGTATATTGTCTGTAGTGTACCACAGGACCTGACCAAGGTCTGGACGAGGGCCAGGTGCTGTGAAATTTGCTCAGAAGTCTTTCTTGTTCTTTTAGGCTTAATCTCACTTTAGCAGAATGTTGCAGAAGAAAAATATCAATGGGAAGCCTCATCTATTGGAATTTTTTGTTTTGTACAGGTGAGCTGTGTTCAGCAGGCACACACTTCATGGAGAGACAGCCATGAACAGCTGACCAGAATCGTTTCTTTACCTTTAAACCACACATTGTCCAGAATTGTGTCAAATATTGAGGTTCTCCAAAAGCAAATTGTTAGGATAGAGATCTTAAAAATGATCAAAATTCTCAGAGAGCATATATAATGTATCTCTTCAGTGACAAGAAATCTTGGAACATCCCTCTGGGTGTGGGGGTGGGGGGGGATGGTTTTAGTAAAGGACTTTCACTGGGATATAAAGTAAATTTTCTCAGGAGGACTTTTACTTTATTAGTGTTGTTTTCATATCCATTTTGAGCAGCGTTTACATAAAAATCCTAACATATGACTAAGTACTGACATTTTGTCTCTATTACACATGAGCAGATTTTTTTGTTGTTGTTCAGGAAATTCTTCATGGTGGAATGAAATAAAAAATGAAAGAAACTAGGACCCTTCAGAACAGACGTTAGCATCTTTCCCTCCAGATGCTGCCTGGCTTTGCCAAGGTAGCCCGGCCACACACCAGCGGTGAAGACTGTGGAGTGTCTGTTGGTGCCCAGCACTGTTGGGTGGTGGTTGATGAGGTGTGTGATGGAGTCGGGGATCTTAAGGGCCTAGTAAGAGGCAGTACTGAGACGAGTATGGAGCCGAATGTGGTTTAAAGGCCTGTTTTTGACTCCCTCCTCTGCCCTTTACTACTAATAGTTTGACCTTGAAGAAGTTACTTGACTTTCCTATGCCTCAGGTTCTTCGTTTGAGTGGAGATTAAGAATTTCTGGCATTGTAGAGCTGAATGGAAAATGCTTAGGGCCTGGTGTGGGACTGGGACCCCTTGCTTCTCAGAGGGGATCACCAAAGCTGAGATGTCCCACCCAATTTTATCCCCCCCATGTGGGTGTGGCCCCAGCCTGTCCTGCATCTTTGCCCCTCCTGCCAGTCTTGATGTGGTTTTTTAAAATCTCTAGTTGTAGGACTTCTATTCAGCTAGATTTCAGGTGGTTCTGAATGATGGTTGTTCTGCAGTTTAGTCATAATTTTGATACGGTTTTGGGAGGACGGGTGTACTACATTTACATATGCCTCCATCTTGGCTGGAAGTCCTCCCGAACTGTCTTAGTTACTCTAGTTTTATAGTAGGTCTTAAATTCAGGTCATGTGATTTCTCCAACTTTAGTTTTCTTTTATCAAAATTATTTAAGCTATCTTAGTTCATTTGTCTTTTCATACAAATTTAGAATCAGCTTGTCTATATCTACAGACAGTCATGCTGGGATTTGATTGGGGTTGCACAAATCTATAGATAAATTAGGTGAAAACTGACATGTTTATTATGTTGAACCTTCCAATCTATCAATATGGTATGCCTTTCTATTTAAAAAGGTCTTCAGTTTTTTTCAGGAGCAGTGTATAATTAAGTTTAAATCAGTGTGTAGATCCTATGCACCCTTTTCAGATTTAAACTTAAGTATTAAAAAAATAAACTTAAGTATTTGATTTTTTGGAACTATTGTAAATGGTATATTTTTCAGTTTCTAGTTGTGCATTGCTAATATATATGGAAATATGGTTACTTTTTGAGTCTTGACTTTTATCTGTGAATTTGCTACAATGACTTATTAGTTCTAGGAGGCCCCCCACCCTTCCCCCAATACCTTAGGGCTTTCTTCATAGCCAGTCATCTTGTCTGTGAATAGCAATAGTTTTATTTATTTCCAATCTCTATGCCTTTCATTTCTTTTCCTTGCCTTTTTTCCTTAGGACTGCTGGAGCTTTCAGTACAGTGTTGAATGAAGGTGTGAGAATGGACATTTTTGTTTTGTTTCTAATCTTAGGAGGAAAACATTTAATCTTTATTAAGTATGTATGATGTTAGCTACAGATTTTGTTAGGTTGAAGAACTTCCCCTTTCTTCCCACTTTGTTGAGAGTTTTTATTATGAATTTTACGAGTTTTTACATGAATTGTCAAATGCTTTTCTGCATCAGTTGATATGATTATATTGTTGTCGTTTTCTTTTTCCCTTTAGACTGCTAATCTGATAGATTATATTGGTTGGGTTTTGCATATTGAACTAGACCTGTATTCCAGTGATAAACCCCATTTGGTCATGGTTCATGTCAAGTTTTGAAGTTCCAGCTGGAAATGTCATATAAGAGATAAACAAGCAGAGAACATACAGACGTGTGTTTGGGACACAGTATATTGGAGACCAGTCGGCTATTTGGGCTGTTAACCACCTTATTGGCTTCTGCTGCCCCGCTCCCCTCACACTCAGAGACCAACCATGCCTCTGATGCCTCTGTAGTTTGCCTCCACCCGCTTCTGTCTGCTGTGTTTAGTTACATTCTCTTTCCTTGGAACTTCCATGTGCTGGTTGCTCCTGGGCATCTCCTTCCTCCATTTGTGCTTGGGAGAATTTGGGGATAAATCGTATTTTTAAGAAACAAATATGTACTTTAATATAAACACATCTGTGATTAGAATATTACAGTTTAAGCGATATTAGATGATTGTTTTCACTAATTTCGTCTTTTCATGAGGCAAGAAAATAAGTTGTGTGTATGTCGTGTCGTGTGTAGTTTTCTAAGATCTGATTTTAAAATCATTTTTTTGAAAGATGTGGAAATAAACCATAGAGGAATATAAATGTTTGCATGTGGTTAACATAATTTGCTTGCCTCCTCAGAGGCTAAATTCCAAAGAATTTGTTTCTGCATTCTTGAATCTGGAGACAGCACGACAAGACAGAGACCCCTGTGAAAGCAAGCCCTCGTCCGCGGACCGCAGCCCCCCAGCCCCCCCACGCACCCCTTCCTGCGGAGCCGTGGGGATGCCACGGTCTGTGGCGTGAGCTCCGAGTGCTGCTTTCTGTTAAAACATGTCTCCGTTTCTTTGAGCAAACCGTTAATAGATGTCAATTTCACATTATAGGTTTTAGTTCTCAAGCAGTGTTAAAAGCAAATGTGTGGGGTTTTATGTTTCCAGCTGCCTTTTTTTTTTTTTTCAAAGTAAAATATGTAGGTTTTGGTTTCAGCAGGCCACATTTCTTCTAATAAAAACAGTTGGAATAAAATGTGTTTTATAAGCGTATAAAAATGTCAGACTGTAATGATTTTAGGGCTGCATATTTAAAAATGGGTTACTAATGGTTAAGATATTAGTGTCTGCAAAGAAAGTAAATTATGGAAAGTAAATTACAATATATCATTTATATAAAGGAGAAGGTGGTTAGAAACTAGGCCAGCCACTAAACTGAGACATTTTATTTCAGGTTCAGTATAATATGCATGAAAGCAGTTTTAAGTTATTTAAACTTTGGTCTTAAAGTTATTAAAATTTTGTACTTGAAACTGAGCCCTAAAGTTTTAAAAATTCTCTTTGTGTTTGGAGACACAATACATTTTGAGTCTTGATTTTTATTTGTGAATTTGTTAAAATGACTTACTAGTTCTAGGAGGTCCCCCATCCTGCCCCCAATACCTTAGGGCTTTCTTCATAGCCAGTCATCTTGTCTGTGAACAGCAGTAGTTTTATTTATTTCCAATCTCTATGCCTGAGCAGACAGGAAAAAGAGGGGCTCAACAGCTCAGAAAAAAGTTCTGTGGACTCACCAGAGAGAGAATCTCAGTAGGTTCTGCTGCCTTCTGATGGCTCACTTCCCGTCACCTGACGGGCATTTGGAGCCCCTCTTTGTCCTGTCTGCTCGGAAGCTCAGAGAAAAGGTCTCAGCCTTTTTCTACCAAGACTGCAGGACTTTAACCCATGTATTCTGCACACTGAACAGACATCTGGAATAATTTTCCTCATCTTTCTTTTATGTTTTGTCTAAATTAACTCTCCTCCTGTATTATATTATGTTAGTATTGTATCCACTAACTATGTATAACACTAAGATGCTATATATCCATATTAGAATAATATAGTTGGAAATAGGTTTATTAAAATCTGGTTTTTCATCACTTCATCCAAATCATTATATTTCTCTAGTACTTTGACAGTTTTTCTTCATAACTTACAATTACAATTCTTAAATGGTAAAATTATAAATAGGAAAATTCCTAGGACATGTTTTAGGAAATCTTTATTGCCTTTTGAGATAATAAAAGTAACACTACCTAGTTCTAAAACTTCAAACAGCATAGAACTATATAATGTAGAAACTTAATGTCCTCTTATAATCTGTTTCACCCCCCCCAAATACACCAAAAATAAGGAAATCAAAAGCCAAAACTGTTAACTGTTTGGTATATAGCTTTATGGAACGACTTTCAGTTGCATTATATTGGAGTGGTAGTGGAATGATATATTTCCTCTGTGAATGTTGACCATGTAACACTTTCTCATTTCTGTGCTCTGTTGTGATATGATTATGCTTTATATATATGATATCATATCACAAACATATGAGATCTGTCTGGAAAAAGTCCAGCCATAGTTACTATAACAAGAATGGTTTGTGCAACAGCAATGTAACCTGGCAGGCAAGGAGAGTGGACTGGAATGCACATACATGAACCATGACAACTTCACTGTACTAGTCAGTGGGGGTGGTAGATGCTGTTGAGTGAGCATGTGCACTGTGTGGCCCTCACATTCAAAATGACTCAGTGAGTAGAATAAGAAGTCTGCATCAAATTGTGCATTAAGCTTGCACATTCCTCTGCAGAAACTATTTGGATGATTTGGAAGGCCGCGGATACGGGCAGCTAGTGATTGGCAGCTTCATCACGACAACATGCCTGCTCTTGCGTCACATCTTGTATAGAGTTTTTTGACAAAACATCAGATCACCCGGGTGACTCAGCCCCCCTACAGGCCAGATTTGGCACCCTGCGACTTCTGGCTTTTCCCAAACTAAAATCACCTTTGATAGGGAAGAGATTTCAGACCATCCATGAGATTCAGGAAAATATGATGAGGCAGCTGATGGCGATTGGGAGAACTGTGTGAGGTCCCAAGGTGCCTACTTTGAAGGGGACTGAGGCATCATTGTCCTGTGTACAATGTTTCTTGTGTCTTCTATCTTGTATCTTCTTCAATAAATGTCTCTATTTGTCATAGTACATGCCTGGATACCTTCTGGACAGACCCCATATACATTTGTTTTCTGCACATTCTTGAATGTATGACAGTAAAATCTGAGGGACATACAAATCGGTGTTCTTGGGGTGTTTTGTGAGAGGTGATCATATTCTTCTCTACACCAGGCACGTGGGATTTAGGGTGTGGAGAGTGGTTCCAGCCTGGTCATGTTACTGGCATCAGATAGCCCAGTGTTCAACTGCTGATAGCTGCGTGACTCCAGGCAAGTTACTTCTCCTCCACAGGCCTGGGTTTTTTTTTCTATTGTTGGCCTATTATAGTTGTCCCAGTTTCCCCCATAGGCCTGGTTTTAAAGTGTTGTTCTGAGCAAATGAGAGATTATATGCAAAGCCTTTTGCATAGTGTCTGGTATGTAGTAAGGGCTAAATAAATGTTAGCTGCCGTGTTTATAAACTCTAAATAGTCATGGTGCCAACAAGATAGAAGTGTGTTTCTCTCCCATGTGTATGTCTGGATGGAAGGTCCAGGGCTGACTGTGGTTCCACAGTTACTGAGGACCTAGGCTCTCTGTACCTTGATGCTCACATAGCACCCATCTCGCAGCCTAAGGTGGCTGCCAGAGCTCTGACCATCTCAGCCATATTCCAGCTGTGGAGGGGGCAGATCGTGACTGAGAGTTGCAGATAGCATATATACTCGCATCCTGTCAGTCAAAACTTAGTGCCGTGCTAATACCTAGCAGTGGGAGCCTGGGAAGTGAGTCTTTGGCTAAGTGGCAATACTGCAAACTAAAAACACTAGTGTGTTAGGGGAGAGCAGGCTTGGAGAGGCGACTGGCAGGCCCTGTCACAGCGGCTGTACCACGTTCTCTGAGACAAGCCAGTTAAGAACTGGCTCCTGCTCTGTTGTCTATGCACTTATCAGATGCCTTTAACTTTTTACATTTTTATCTTTTACTTGGAATAGTGATTGCTATATGCTTAATAGCTTTTGAATCAGGAAGTGTTTGGTTTCATTCTAAAATTACTTGAAGACCTCCCCAGTATGTAGGATTCTGGGCCTTATTCTTAACAATTCCCCAGTTCTTTGTTTTTAGATGTACAGTTTATTGAAATTTGTTGAGTGCCGTGGGAACTTGCTCAGGAGTTTTACTATAGATTTCAGTTCTGTGATTATAATAATTCAGATGAATCCTGAACAATTCAGAGTTAGGAAAGCTACCTGGTGGCTATTTTAAATATTAATGTTAAGATTTGTACCTGTGACAAACGGAAAATTATGTAGCCTGGGATACACCCATGGTGACATTGCCTGTGATGACATTGTTGGCTTTTCCCCTGTTCATAGATTAATATTTCTTAGCACTGATGAATCTTCAAAATGCTTTAACACAGGTGTTCTTGTTGGTGTCTGCGATATGGCTGCATGCGGTGGTCAAGTCTCCTGTTTGACTTGGATGTCTTTATATCAAACTCTGTGTCATCTCAGATACACCCGCACTCTTTTCTTAAATTAGATGTGGTGGTGGTTTCAGTTGAATGGTAGCCAAGGCCGTGATCAAAATGTGGGTGTTCCTTGAGGCAGACGTTTTCCCCCACGCCAGTCTGCAGTATCTGCTCAGATCTGCTTGGTTTCTGAAGCTGGATTTAAGATGCTCAGGGTTCCTGGTTGCTCAGCTTTTAGCCTGTGTGGACTCATAGGCTACTTCAGCAGTTACACCGAACTACTCTCCATCTTTCCTAAAACCCTAATATTAGTTGTCTAAGGACAGAACTTCCGAAAGCTTCATGAAAATCTATTTAGCTGGTCTTAATCAACAAGGAGAAAAACTGATCAAAGACACTGGACAGCATGGTGAACTCAGCTGAATAGTGAATGTGCATGCGTGTGGCCTAACGTCGAGGCAAGATACATGCTTGCATTTTCAGTTCTGTTTTGAGACCTTTGTAGTGGGTGCTTTTCCTGGATGAAACAACAGCACCAGTAAAATAATGCTCAAATAATTAAAAACCCTAGAGGCCTTTATATTGCCTATCTGGTCTCCACTGTTTAATTTTAGCGGCTTTTGCGACTTGGTGCAGAGAGGTTATGAGGGAGGCAGGCTGGGACCTGTGATTTCAGATCGCCTTCCTGCAGGGGGGCCTTGTTTCCAGCAGACGAGCCCAGAATTCTGAGAGAGTCGTGGAGACAGTCTAGGCTGCAATAGCATAAGACAGTATTTCCTTAAAGAAGGAAAGTCTGGCATCCTTTATAAGAATTGGTAGCAGAATTTTATTTTTAGAAAGAAAAATTTGGAAACAACTATGTTTGTTATTTTAAAAGATTTGAAAGTATTTTTATAAAGTGTATTTCACTGTTATCATTACTCTAAATATGAATGCTTCTATATTTCAAATAAAGTATTCACTAATATTTACCTTTCCAATGAGAGATTTTATTTGCTTGACTATTTTTAAAGCGTGTGCTCATTTTGGTGGGGTTGCTCTTGCGGTGTTTAACTGTATTTACATATTTTCCTCTTCCTTATGAATGTCTCATTTCTGTCTTATAAGACTGAGTACTAAATGCTTTTTTTGTGGTTGTTGGATTGCTTACAGATAGAACACACACACAAGAGAGGATGTTCGTTAGTAACTAAGTTCATTATTAAGAGTAATTTTATTTTTGTAAGCTTTTAAATATGCTGACTGCTAAGTTCTATTTATTAGCAAAATGTAACTACTTTGAACATTTTGGTGTATTTTTCCACAAGTTCTTTTTCTGTGGATAAAAGTATACACATGCATGGACTGGAATGGGAGTAAAAGACAGAAAACTGTACTTGAACAACAACTAAAATAAAAAAAAAACATGTTAGATGTAAAAAAAAGTATGCACATGTATACCTACATAATAAATTAGAATTTAGTTGTATATGTTATATGTGCATTATGTAGATTGTATATATAATGTTGTAGTATATGAATTACCCTTGTCAATAATTATACTGTGTAAATATGCTTTTCAGTAACTGCTAGTACTACATTACATTGTATGATATACCATATTTTACTAATTTCCTTGTTGTTGAACATATAGATTTTGAGTTATTATAAATAATGTTGCAACAAACATCCTTGTTTATTTATCTTTGTTTCTCCAATAATTTCCTTAGGGTAAATTCCTAGGAATAATATTACTGATTTAAAGGGATGTGAAAAAAATTTTAAAGGCTCTTGACACATAATGCCAAGTTCATTCATTTAGTCAAAAGATGCTTTCTAAGCACAAATATTATATCATGCCCTTGGGATACAGTAATCAATAGAACAGTCCCTGCTCTCAGCTTACAGTCTAGCTGGGGGACAGATCATGATGAAGCTCAAATTCATGCTTTCCAGAAGTGCTGTGTCTGCTGGTGTGTCACTAACATTGTCAGTGTATGCAATGGTTTTGGAATGTGTACATGTGTTCTTTTGAAATTATGGCATTCTATGATACTTTATAAGTCATAAAAATATTGGTGTTTTGTTTATTGCATCTCATGAATCACATACCTAATAACTGGAAAATTAGTGATTTAGAAAACTGAATCCATTTCCATATCCTCATTTGGTTGGTAAAAAACACTAAAGTCATGTTGCTTAAAACTCTTAGCACTATTTTGTTCCCCTGTTCAAAGGAGAAAGATTATATAATATGTCCATCCATATACATGTATATGACATGGGACTAGAATCTGAATAGTTAGAGTTGTGAAAGCTCATGGTGATGCTGTTATATTTAATGTGCAGATTCTCTAGTACTCACTGAGCACTACCTTAGTATTCAGAACAGAAGTTGAAGATTTTCTATCATTCAGGACAATAGGTTGATTGGTTGTATCCATGTAACTAGTATATGAAATAATCTGACAATCAAAGGCAATTATTTGTCATCAGAATAGATTGTTGACATGAAGGAGGGACCCCCCACTTTTAGTGTCGAGAGTGGGGAGGGCAAAGGTGGCTTCTGTGGAGCTCTGAGCTGCATTCCCATGTCCAGAAAACACAGTCCTGGAGAGTAATTATTCCACTCGCTGCTCAGTAGGTTTCCTCGCGTGAAGGCTGCTGCGTTCTTCAGGCTTCTAATTTAGGAGCTAAAAGATTTCCTTACTGTGCTCAAAAATAATCTTTGAGCAAATGTATGGCCAACGCCATTCAGTCAAAAATGTCTACAGACAGCCACTGTACCAAGTGTGGCAAGATAAATTATGTGAATAAGCTGTTTTCCAGAATTACCGTTTCACAGTAATATGACTATTATTTTCCTGGTTCACTGGAGTTCTTCATGATTGTCCTTGTGACTGAGAGGGTGATCTCTGTCCTTACATGAGCAAGCAAACTCTTCCAAATAAATAATGTGAGATGGTAGAACATTTATTATTGCACACTTCTAGTTTTTTCCATTTGCATTTCATTTGTTCTTGAAGTACATAATTGTATTTATCAAGTGAAATAAGTAAAGTAGGTTGCATATTACACCATGGAAATTCTAGAGATTTATACTTTTAGGATAAGCTTTTAGAGAGGTAGGGGTTTTAGTTTGATTATTATTTTGATTCCTTGTTTAATATGTCCTTACATTTTATATTTCGGTTTATATTTGATAAAATGGTATGTTGGTATTGGTAATCTTTTGGGACTTGATTTTCCAGGCAGTTATTATGTTGCCGAGATTTCCCTCTCTGTTTTGTGTGTGTGCATCAGTAGTATGCTCTTTCCGAGGGCGGTGTCACGTTTCATAGTGGGAATGCACCTACATTTATTTACGTATTTTCTTGTGAATAGACGTCTATCTGGGTTATTTCCAGGCTTTTGCTATTATGACTGCTGTTGCCAAGAAGATTCTTGGATGTGTTGTCTGCTGTACATAAGTCAGAGTTCCCTCTGGTTTCCACCTCAGAGTGGAACCTCTGGGTCATCGGTATTTATCTGAGTGTTCAAATTCACAAGGTAATGCAGTACTGCCTTCCACAGTAGTTGTGCCAGTTGACATTCCTACCAGCAACACTCGAGAAACCTTGTTCATCCATATTCTCTGTAGACACCTGGTATTTATGAGACTTTTATGTTTTGGTTAATTACGTGGATTTATAGTCATCTTTATTTGTATTTTTTGGATCAATAATGAGGTTAAATATGTATTTGAATAATTGTTGCCAGGCATTTCTTCTTTAAAAAAATGCTTACTTATGTCTGTTGCCCAGCTTTTAAAAAATTGGATTAACTGAGCTTTTATCATTATAGGAGTTTTAAATATAGTCTTGATACCAATCCTTTGGTGATTACATGGGGGGGAGATATCCTTTCCCATGTTTATAACTTTCCCACAAGTTTATAACTTGTGTTCCACTTTCTCTCAGGTGACTTTTAATAATCAGATGTCCTTGCTTTTAACAGAGTCAAATTCATTAATATTTCATTTTAAAATGAACGCTTTTGTGTTTCTATAAAGAAAGCCTTCCCTGTCAAGATCAGAAAGAAAAAGGTATTTTCCACTAAAATTTAAAAGTTTTTCTTTTGGTATTTTAAGTTCTGATCCATCTGGAATTAGTTTTTGTATGATGTGAAATAGAGGTTCAGTTTTCAATTTTATCATATGATTCGCCACTTTTATCACGCATGAAGTTCTGTGTGTGTGCGGGATTTTTTCTGAGCGCTCACATTCTGTGGTCAGTACTACTTTTTTCTTTAGTTAGCTTTATAAGAAGTCCTAATATTTGATAGGGTACAGCTCTTTTTCTTGCTGTTCTTTTACAGAATGTCTTGGCTGTTCCTGGCTATCTGGTCTTCCATGTGAATTTAAAAATCACCTTCTAAAGTTCCATGAATAACCCCTCTTAGGATTTTAATTAGCTTATATTGAATTTTAAGGTCAATTTAGGGAGAATGTCATCTTGATAATATTAAGTCTTCCTAATTATAAACCTGGTATAGTTCTCGGTGTATTTAGTTATTATTTCATGTCTCCTAATAAAGTTTGAAAAATTCTGTTTGAATCTTGCATGTATTTAAAAATACTGGTTCTTAGTCATACTTGGTATTTTAAATACTATTTTAAATTATGTATTTGCTGTTTATTGCTGGTGTATAGAAATGTGATTGGTTTTTATATATTGGTCTTATATCTGGTAATCTTGCTAACACTATTCCTTCTCAAACTATTTCAAAAAATTCAAGAGGAGGGAAGACTCCCAAGCTCATTTTATGAGGGCAGTGTTATCCTCATTCCAAAACCATATAAAGACACTACAAAAAAATAGAAAATTGTAGGCCAATGTTCCTGATGAACATAGATGCTAAAGATCCTCAACAAAATATTAGCAAACCAAATACAGTAAAACATCAAAAAGATCATATACCATGATCAAGTGGGACTTATTCTGGGAATGTAAGATTGGCACATCATTCTCAAATCAATAAATGTGATACGCCACATAAACAAAATGAAGGATAAAAACCACATGATCATATCAATAGATGTAGAAAAAGCATTTGACAAAATTCAGCACCCATTTATGATAAAAAACTCTCAGCAAAGTGGGAATCGAGGGGACATACCTAAACATAATAAAGGCCAAATATGACAAACCCACTGTCAGCCTCATACTCAATGGGCAAAAACTACGAGCATTCCCCTTAAGATAGGGAACAAGACAGGGATATTTGCTTCCACTTCTCTTATTCAACATTGTACTGGAAGTCCTAGCTATAGCACTCAGAGAAGAAGAAGAAATAAAAGGCATCCAAACTGGAAAGGAAGAAGTGAAACTGTCTTTATTTGCAGATGATGTGATACCGTACATAGAGAACTCTAAAGATTCTACCAAGAACCTACTAGAACTGGTAAAAAAAAAAATTCAGCAAAGTAGCAGGATGCAAAATTAATATCCAGAAATCAGTTGCATTTTTATATGCCAATAATGAACTAACAGAAAGGGAAATTAAGTAAACAATTCCATGCACAATTTTTTCAAAAAGAATAAAATACCTAAGAATATATATAACCAAGGATGTAAAAGACCTGTTACTCAGAAAATTATAAGACACTGAAGAGAGAAATTGAAGATACAAATTAGTGAAAGCACCTACTGTGTTCATGGATAGGAAGAATTAACATCATTAAAATGTCCATGTTACCCACAGCAATCTATAGATTCAGCACAATTCCTATCAAGATATCAATGACATATTTCACAGAACTAGAACAAGTATTTAAGAAATTTATGTGGAACCATAAAAGGCCCCGCATAACAACAGCAGTCTGACAAAGAAAAACAAAGTTGGAGGAATCCTGCTACACTACCTGATATCAAACTATACTACAAGGTCATAGTAACCAAAACAGCATAGTACTGACGTAAAACCAGATGCATAGATCAATGGAACAGGATATAAAGCCCAGAAATAAATCCACACCTTTATAGTCAATATTTGATAGTGAAAGCAGGCACATACAATTGGCTAAAGATAGTTTATTCAGTAAATGGTGTTGGGAAAATTGGACAGATACCTTGAGAGAAATGAAACTAGACCAACTTCTTGTACCATACACCAGCATAAATTCAAAATGAATTAAAGACTTAAATGTTACACCTGAGACCATAAAAGTCCTAGAAGAAAACACAGGCAGTAAAACCTTGGACATTGTTCATAACAATATTTTATCTGATATATTTCCTCAAGCAAGGGAGACAAAAATAAAAATCAGACTACATTAAGCTAAAAAGTTTTTGCACAGCAAAGGAAAACATCAACAAAATGAAAATACAGCCTACTGAATGGGAGAACATATTCACTGATACATATGATAAGGGGTCAGTATCCAAAATTTATAAAGAACTTATAAAAGTCAACACTCAAAATAACAAATAGTCTAATTTAAAAAAGGGCAAAGGACCTGAATGAATAGACACTTCTCCAAAGAGGACATACAGATGGCCGATAAACATATGAAAAGATGCTCAACATCACTAATCATCAGAGAAATGCAAATTAAAACCACAATGAGATATCATTTCACACCTGTCAAATGGCTATTATTAATAAACCAACAAACAACAAGTGCTGGTGAGGATGTGGAGAAAGCGGCACCCTTTGTACTGTTGGTGGGAATGCAGATTGGTGCAGCCACTGTGGAAAGCTGTATGGAGATGTTTCAAAAAAATAAAAATGGATCTACCTTTTGATCCAGTGATACCCTTCTGGGAATATGTCCAAAGAAATCCAAAAATATTAATTCAAAAGAACATAAGCACCCTTATGTTCATTGTAGCGTTATTTACCATCACCAAGATAAGGAAGCAGCCCGTGTCCATCACTGGATCAGTGGATAAATCAATAGGGGACACACAGTGGAATACTACTGAGCATAAAAAAGAAGACAGTTTTACCCTTTGTGACAGTGTGGATGGACCTGGAGAACATTATGCTAAGTGAAATAAGCCAGTCATAGAAAGACAAATACCATATGATTCCATTCATATGTGGACTCTAGTGAACAACTGAACTAAGAAACAAAATAGAGACAGACTCATAGATGGAGAGCAGGCTGACAGCAATGGGGAGGCAGGTAGAGGTGGAGGGACTGAACAAAAAGGAAAAAGGACTCATGGACAACAGTGTAGTGATTTGGTGGGGGAAGGGGAGGAAAGTACAAGGGGGATAAATGGTAACGGAAAAAAATACAGTGAAAAAAAAATATATATCCCTGACTGGTTGGCTCAGTGGGTTGAGCACCAGCATGTGAACCGAAAGGTCGCAGGTTTGGTTCTCAGTCAGGACACATGCCCGGGTTGCCTGGGTTGCAGGCCAGGTCCCCTGTTAGGGGAATGCGAGAGGCAACAGATTGATGTCTCTCTTGCACATTGATGTTTCTCCCCTCTCTCTCTCCCTCCCTTCCCCTCTCTCTAAAAGTAAATGAAATCTTAAGTAAAAAATATATAAAAATAATAACTTTTAGATTGTTTTGGTCTTTCTATGTTTACAGTCATACTTGACATTTTGTTTCCTTTTCTACATTTAGTTGCCTTTTTCCCTTCTACTGTTTAGGAACTTCACAACAATATTGAATAGAAGTATGATAATGGGAATGCTTGGCTTGTTTTGATTTTGAAGGCCACACTTTGTTATTTTTAAATATGTTTTATTGGTTATGCTATTACAGTTGTCCCATATTTTTCTCCCCTTTTTTTCTCTCTGCCCTGTACTGACCCCACCATCATTCCCTCACCTTAGTTCATGTCCATGGGTCATACATGTAAGTTCTTTGGCTTCTCCATTTCCTGTACTATTCCTAATCTCCCCCTGTCTATTTTGTACCTACCATTCAGGCTTCTTAGTCCCTGTACCTTTTCACTCATTCTCCTCCCACCCCCTTCCCGCTAATAACTCTCCATGTGATCTCTGTGAATCTGTTCCTGTTCTAGTTGTTTGCTTAGTTTGTTTTTGTTTTTGATTTTTTAGGTTCAGTTGTTGATAGTTGTGTTTGTTGTCATTTTACTGTTTGTATTTTTTATATTCTTTTTCTTAGATAAGTCCCTTTAACATTTCATATAGTAAGGGCTTGGTGATAACAAACTCCTTTAACTTGACCTTATCTGAGAAGCACTTTATCCGCCCTTCCATTCTACATGATTGCTTTGCTAGATAGAGAAATCTTGGATGTAGGTCCTTGCCTTTCATGACTTGGAATACTTCTTTCCAGCCCCTTCTTGCCTATGAGGTTTCTTTTGAGAAATTAGCTGATAGTCTTATGGGAACTCCTTTGTAGGTAACTCTCTCCTTTTTTTTCTCTTTCTGCTTTTAAGATTCCTTATCTTTAATCTTGGGTAATGTAATTATGTTGTGCCTTGGTGTGTGCTTCCTTGGGTCCAACTTTTTTGGGACTCTCTGAGCTTCCTGGACTTCCTGGAAGTCTATTTCCTTTGCCAGATTAGGGAAGTTCTCCTTCATTATGTTTTCAAATAAGTTTTCAATTTCTTGCTCTTCCTCTTCTCCTTCTGGAACCCTTTTGATTTGGATGTTGGAATGTTTAAAGTTGTCCTGGAAGTTCCTAAGCCTCTCCTCATTTTTTTGGATTCTGGTTTCTTTATTCTGTCCTGGTTGAATGATTATCTCTTCCTTCTGTTCCAATCCATTGATTTCAGTCCCGGTTTCCTTCCCTTCACTGTTGGTTCCCTTTAGTGCATAGCCCTCACTCCTTCCTCTCTTTTGTGACCATACTCAACCATTTCTGTGAGTATTCTGATTACTGGGGTTTTGAACTCTGCATCTGATGGGTTGGCTATCTCTTTATTACTCAGTTGTATTTTTTCTGGAGCTTTGATCTGTTCTTTCATTTGGGCCATATTTTTTTTGTCTCAGTGCATCTGTTATGTAGGAGGGGGTGGAGCCTTAGGTGTTCAGCAGGGCGGGGCAACCCACTCGACTGTGTTGTGGCGCTGTCTGTGGGGGAGGGGTCTGAGAGGGAACAAGAGCTTGCTTAGCCCTTGGCTGGCTTTCAGTCACTTCCTGTGCTTCCTACAAGCAAATTGGGTCCTCCTGGTGCTGATTCCTGGGTGGGCAGGCTTGTGTACGTTCTAGGACCCTGTGGATCATCCAACGAACCTTCCTGTGAGGCTGGGAGTTTCTCCTGCCATAAAGGCCACACTTTTAATGTTTCCCCATTAACTATGATATTTATTATATGGTTTTAAAAATCAAACCATGTTAAGATTATTCCATTCTCTAGTTTTCATTTACTAAGAGTTTTATCAAGAATTTATATCAAATTTTATCAAATGCACTTCTGAATTTATTGACATATCTATATTCCTCCTTTAAACTTCTAATGTCTTAAAATAAAAGTAACTAAAAGTAAACAGTATGCTTTAAGATATACATGTATATCATAAACTATATTAAAAAAGCAAGTGAATGATAAATACATGGTTCAGGATAATGTTAACACAGGTGGGATGGGGAGAAACACTGGTAGGTGTAAATTATTGTCAATATCGTAGTTCTTATGTGAGGTGGTGGGCTCATGAGAGTCCAATATATTATCTAAAGTATAGAAACATATGCATAGGAACACAAATTATTAACTACAAAATCAGATTGTGCATGAGCCATTAAGTAAAGATAGGTATACATGTTGTGAATTAAGAATTATAATTAATCTAACTTTGTTGTTAAGAAATTCATTATTTGTTTTCATGAGATTGTTCCATGTATTCCTTAGGTAGTTAAAAGAGTCTTTTTAAAATACCTATATTAAAAATTCCCATGCTCTTCACTGTTATTTGTTAAGTTCCTCTTCTTTAGAAAACCTTTGAGCAATGTTTGGTTGAGAGACAGTGTTGTGACTCACGGGTGCTTTAGGGTCTACAGAACCTAAGAGTGAAAAGTCCCAGAATATCTTGTGTTCTCTGTTGTTCAGTCCTAAAATTACCAGGTGACTGATTGGCCCTCATTTTAGGTAACACTTTGTAGAGAATGTTCTGTAATGTATAGAGGGCTTGACCCTTTCTTTTGGTTGCTTAGGCCACACACTTGTGTAATGAGCATGCCACACATTTCCATCTCACTCTGTTCCATCCATGTCATCCCGTCATGTGGTGCTGCTGAATGAGGCTTGTAGCTGCTGGGGAGGACACTGGGAATATGTCGTAGTGGTTATGAGCAGTGGGGATAAAACCAACTTGGATTTGAGCCTTGGCTCTTCTCTTTACCAGCTGAGTGGTCATCAGAGATTTTGGCATCCGTGCTGAGCATGTTATCTGAAAAACTTGCATGTCATTTTCTCCAAGCTTGTTGAGTTACTTTGTGTCTGTTATTACTAGTATGATTACGTATGATTATGTAATTAATTTTTGTATTTCCAAGTATACTGGATGCAGTTTCAAGCTGCTGATCTAGATTTTCCTTTGAGTGTGTACAGGTACTTGTTGTTTTATTCTTTAAGCACTGAAAAGAATCATAATGCCAAAATATCTTTACCTGTGCTTTTCAGCCAGTGATTTAAAAAAATAACTTGTCTGTGCTACTTGTAGAGAGAGGGGCGACAAGCAATTATGTTGCTAAAAGCCAGGCCCCTTCTAAGCCCAGCAGACAGACGGAGGTGTTGGCTGGTCTCGGTGCTTGGAACGGCAGGTGTTAGCAGTGGTTGCCCCGTGCCGAGCATTTCTGTGGCAGCCACTCCAATGACTCTCTTACCCTCAGCATTTCACCAAGGTTCTCACCCAGTTCTCCAAAGCAGATCTTTCTCCTTCGTCTTCACATGAGGACGTTGGGGCTTGGAGAGGTTCAGTAGCTGGCCCAGTGTCACGCAGTTAGTTACTGGTAAAACCAGGAGGTACTCCCTGGACCTGTTGACTCCCAAACCCAACCCCTCACCACTGCCAATAGAGATGCTGCTCCCTGGAGAGTCTGTGTATCCCCCTGTATTCTGTTTGCTGGCTTGGAAGTGTGTGGAGCCCGGAACTCAGTGGGACCTTGGTAGGGGCTGACTAGTTGGATTCTCAGTGCCTTTCAGGGAAGCCAGCCCCCTGCTGAGGGAAGAGAGGCTCTGGAAACTTTGGGGAGTATTTGGCCATTTTCTATTGAAAATTAAATCGATAATGATTTAATTCTGGGATTGGTGGGTTTGAGAGATTTTTGTGTTACTCACTTTGGATGAGGAATATTTAGTTATGTGGTATTCATGGCTGTATTTTGGATTTTAAGTCAGAAAACTAGAGGGTGTGTAACACCTTTGGAAAATATCTGTAGCATGCTGAAATAAAGTGAGAGCTTAATAAAAATATGCATTAATGCAGGAATCCACTGCCCTCACACTAAGCACAAGAGATCTCTGTTGAACCTTGGGAAAAATAAACTTACTCCCTTGGCTTTTATGGGGGTGGCACTAAAATTTGGTGGTTGTGCCCAGGAGTGGGGCAGTGGCATAGAATGAAAACAGTCTGCAGGAGCCTTCGGGTTCTTTAAAACACAACTGAATTAAACATTAACATCGTCTCTACAGAATGAATCCCTGGTTCCCTCATCCCACACAGAGCGATGATTTTTTTAAAAAGAAATTCAACTGAAAAAGTTAGGTTACTTTTCTACTTTTACCATGTATTTAATTAATCATAATTAAATGAAGGATAAAAGAATAAAATTTTTATTTTAAAATTCTTTCCTTCTCCAGCACATCGAAAAAGTGACTTATTAGAGTTTGTTTTTTGCCCTTTTTGCTAGCTCCCTACCTTAATCCAGTTAACATTAAAATGCTCGAAAAGCAATTAAAATTCATCTTTCAACTTGATGAAGAAGTATTTTTATTGCAAACGAAATATGTCCTGTAACTGATTAAACATTAATAAAAACAAGAATCAACGTGATTTGTTTCGACGCCTCTGTTTCTCTGCAGGAGGTGGCATTTTTCTGTCAGTGTGTCAAAGTGTCGTTTTCACAGCCTCCCTTTCACTCAAATAGTGTCTGTTTGGCTTGGTTTTAAATTCAGTGAAGAACATGACTGAATTCCCAAATAAAAATATCATACTTCTCAGATTCTGCTTATAAAAATGTTGCACAGGTGCTTACAATACGTTTAGTAGTCTGTGACTCCCAGAAGCGTCTACGAAACCCCTCAGTGGTCGGCACTCACGGCGCGTGTCAGTTACTGCTGACACCGAATAGCGCGCAGTACAGCGGGGCAGCCGGCTCGGCTTCCCGGAAGCCGCCTCAGTGAGACCTGAACTCTTCGAGACTGTCGTTGACCAGAGAGCAGTTGACCGAGCGCTGACGGCTCTTTCTGGCTGTGAAGGAAGCTGGGCTCCGCATTCTGGTCGAACCAGTTGCCCGCTGGCCTTTCTTCCATATTCTTTTGTGCACCAGTAAGAGAGAAATAACCACTGCTCCTCAGTTTACATCTAACCTACGGTTCTTTAATTTACTCAGCACATGGGAGCGCGTTTTCTGCCATTTTCATGAATAGGTTTTTGGTCCAAATGTTTCCTCAGTTCCTGTTTCTATTCACCAAACTAATTACTATTGGGATAGACTGATCCACCCAAACATTGACTGACACACAGTAGGCACTCAATAATGTTTGAATGAATAAATTCTAGGCAGTGAATGTGGCGACTTCTGGTCTCTCTGCATATCTGAGTCAATGGTCATTGGGGTGGGGAATGAGCACTTTCTTTCATATCTACGTAGTGTTTTAGAAATCAATCTTACGTGCATGGTTTGAAATTTCAGTGTTTAAACGTTACCTCTGGATTTAGATAAAATAAAATTGTAGCATTGGTTATAAGTAAGCAGGGAAATATATTAATTTCGACTTTCTAGGAGGGCTAGAAAAGAGACTTTCCTGGAATACGCGTGGTGATTTTATTCTGATACAAGAACTAAAATTAAGTGGCTCTAGTTGCATAAAGCCTTGGCAGTGGGTCTTCTGCCCTTTTTGGGTTTATATATGTGCTTTGCTGGCAAAATTGCTGATTGTTAATTTATTGAAGCTAAGAAGTTATAGAATCAACTTGTGTAAAACATTAAAACCTGGAATAAAAGATATCACACATATCTTGATTATTGTGTTTGTTTTCATACTCTTTTACACCATGGAATTAATTGCATGTGCACATATGAAAATGACCCTATTGGTGTTATTAAGTATATTTTTATATTTTAGAATTTATTTTTCAAGATATAGTAAAAAGTTTGTGCTCTGAGTAGAATGAGAAGTCCTTTGAAAGATAAATTTAAATAATCTTATTATGAGAATACATGTTTTATTGTTGCTTTTGAAGTAGACATTTTTGTTTTGATGTGGTATGACTGGAAATGTTCACACCGAACCCTTAAATATGTGAATTAGATATGCAGAGAGGCCAAATGTTGCCTTTTGTGTGGGTCCCAGAGGAATGTTGTCTGTTTCTAGCACAGTAGATCTCGACCCTGTAGGGGCCTGTAGCAGGGTCACTGTCGCTGCATTAGCTACGCTATCTGAGTGTTATCCCTTGGTTTTTAGCTTAATAACTGTTTCACAAAGTCATTTGGTATAAAATGTCAAATGTTCAAACTTGGCATATAATTAAATTTATTCAAGATTTTTTTCTAAAGCATCAGCTAGGACTTGATTTGCTTAAAGTATGAAATAAAAATATATTTCTGTTCTCAATTTCAGTGTCTTTGGTTACATTTTGCTTGCTTGTTCGTTTTGTTGATTAGGCTGACAGTGACCAGCAGGGAGAGGGGAGGGGACTATAGGGGAAAAGGGTGGAAGGTTTGCAGGAACAAGTATACAGGACACCTGGAC
>PVKM010019362.1:0-24259 GCA_004027735.1 Carollia perspicillata
GCCTCCTTTCACTCCTCTCTTCCTGTTGCAGGGTCAGCCTGGCAGGAAAGGGTTTCCTGGGAGGCCTGGCCCTGATGGCTTGAAGGTAAGGGGGCTTGGAAGTGACTAGGCTGAGGAAGAGGGAGGGAAATGCCTAGGGAGGTGAGGAGAGAGGGGGAGCCAACGTATAACGACCCAGGACGAACCCTGAACTCCATGGCCAGCTGTGACGTGGAACTGGGGAGAAGAGTCCCCATTTTTTACCAAGTATTGGTAACCCAAGGGAAAATGGACACAATCTAAATGTCCCACGGTGGGATAGAGCTGAAGCGATGGGATACAGGGCGGCCACCACAGACGGTGTGGTGGAAGGTTTCACGAGACGGGAAAGTGCCTGTGGGCGTGGTGGTGGCAGTAGGAAGCAGGTTGTAGAACACAGGGTGACAGCGTGTCCTCGCCTGTGATAGGCTGCTGGTGCTGCGTCCCAGCGCGCTCAGAGCAGAGGCCGTAGCGCCAACGGCGTCACCTCTGGGCCCTGGGATTCTGGGAGATCTCCACTTTCTTCTCTGAGCCTCCGTATTTCCCCATTATGCACGATAAATATGGATGATATTTGTTAACGGGTTTTTTTTTTTTTAAGTTTTGAAAAAGGACTGGCCTGGGTAGGACAGTGATGACCCTCAGCGTAGGGGTAGCGGCCTCACCTCGCAGCTTTCCAGGGACTGTCCCCCCTGCACCCTGCCACTTGAGGGGCTGGGTTTTTCCAGCCATCCTGGACAGGGTGACTGGGCCAAGTTTACAGCGGTTAGGGCAGAGCTGGGGGTGGGGGCAGGTTGTCCCTCAGGGGAAACGGCCCGCTGTCTGTCTGGCCCCTCTGGGTTTCGCAAGCAGAGGTCTGAGGGAGGCGCTGGGGAAGGGCGAGGCTGGAGCTAGGATTGCAAAGAGCCACATCCATCTGTGAGCCGAAGTCCTGGCTAGTCCGAGGCCCCGTGCTGCCCTCTGAGGCCGTGGCCTTTCTTCCTATGACACCCGTTGGGTTTCTGTGGTGGGAGTGGTGACAGAGCTTGGATGGACTTATCCCACAGTCCTTCGGGCCTCTGCCCAGATCACACTGTGGGGTGACCCTGGCGGCTGTGGCTGCCCAAGGAGCAGGAGGCGTGGAAAAAAGCTGACAGACTAGGTCGTGAGAGACCACCAAGCTTGACAGCCAGCAGTAGCCTTGGAGACAAATGAGTCTGGTCTCCCTTATTTATAGCCAAGGAGGCTGAGCCCAGAGCAGAGATGAGACCCACGAGGTCACCTGGGAGCTGGTGGCAGAGCTCTGGAGGGGCTGGGGTCCAGGACCCAGGGGCCCAGGCTTCCCAGCCCATACTCGTCCTGCAGTGAGGTGGCTTGTCGCTGCAGGAACGGGGATTTCAGTTGGTCAGTCAGACTGAAGTTCCAGTGGTAGCCCAGCCTCTAGCTAGCTGCGTGGCCTCGAGCAGGTCACTTCTCTGAGCTTCAGTGTCCACCTCCACAAGATGCAGTGGGTTGAGGATGGGCCCACATGCGATGTAGACATCAGGGTGCCAATTAACCTGCCCAGGGCCACTCAGAGGACATGGTGACCTGGGCCATCTCTAGGGCCAGAGGGCCTGTCCCAGTGTCCCTTGGTCCCTGCCATGTGTTTGGAGTCTCCAAGGCTACACTCTGACAATGAGGTTCCTTGTCCATCCCCAGCAGTAGGGACTAAGGCCAGTCAGATGGGGTGCCCTCCAAGAGGCCTAGACTCCTCCCAAGTGATCCCCTCTGTTTCTTCGCAGGGGGAGCCAGGCAACTCTGGACGGCCAGGACCTGTGGGTGAGCAGGTAAGTCAACACCAGTCTCTGAGCGTAACAGCTCTCTTTACTGAGCACTTACTGTGTGCCAAACCCTTTGGTAAGCTGTCCGCTTGCACCCCACCTTCCTTCCCATCCCAGCTCCGGAGGTATGTTCACTCCTTTCCCTCTTTCATTGATACGGATGCTGCATCTCAGGGAGGTGAAGTCACTGGACGAGAGAGCCGTCAATCAGAGTCACCTGGTCATTCCCCATGGCCTGATTCTGCAGATGCTTCTGGGGCCTTTGCCCAACATGTGACATGACTTTGCTCCCAGAGCACTGAAACTGGAAGAGCCCTTTAACTGTCGCCATCTGTGCTTGACTAACAGATGGGAAGCTGATGGCCAGAGAGGCATAGCCACTTGCCAGGGGCTCTTGGTCAGGCAGCCCTCGGTTACAAAGAAAGAAGTTCAAACCAGTGGCTCTGGCTCGCTAAGAAGCCCGGCCATAGTCTAAAGACAGCAGAGTTTGCAGGCAGTTATTTAAAGGTTTGAGGGTCACACCTTCATTAACATTATCTAGCAGGGGTGTCCTACTCTCGGTCCAGGATGGCTATAAATGAAGCCCAACGCAAAACTGTAAATTTACTTAAAACATCATGTGATTTTTCTTTTTGTGAATACATGTCACAATGTATTTAATGTGCGGCCTGAGACAATTCTTCTTCCAGTGTGGCCCACAGATGCCGACAGGTTGGACAGCCCTGGCTAGGGCCTTGGCACTGGAGAGAAGCAGTTCTAAGTGCCGGGTGGGTGGACAGGTGGGAAGATGGCAGTCCCCTCCACTCCTTTAAAGAGATACCCCATCCCCCAAAACCCTCTGAAGGCTGCCTCCGTCCAGAGGAGGCGTGATGCTGGGGACCCAGAGGAGTTTGTCTCCACCGAGAACCATCAACGGCGTGAGAGCCGCACTCGCACTCGATGGGCTTCCTCACCAGGCCTGCAACATCTGTTGGGGGGGGGATTAAAGCGGGGGAGGGGGGAGGACTGGGTTTTTTGAAACGTTTCCAGTGTCATTTGAGCGCATTCCGTGGGAAGCCCAGGAGTTTGGAAGGGCTGCTGCGGCCTGGATGTATTTCCTGATTGGAAAAAAAAAGGCAGTACGATCAGCAAATTTAATTTTGTAGTTATGCTGATGGTCAGGCCCTCAGGAAACAGAGACACGGAATCCTCGAATGTCAGAGAGCAGAAGGTCCTTGGAAATCACTGGTTTCTGGGTTCCCAATGTTTGTTGTGCCTTGGAATCCCCTTAGCAGGCCAGCGAAACTCGTGGACCCCTTCTAAGAACAAAGCGCTTAAGTGCAGAAAATACAAAACAAAGGACTACAAGGAAAATAAATTCTATTGAAATACAGTTATGAAAATATGTGCAGATGGGATCTACTCCTAGATACGCTTCTTTATTAAGTGCAGTCCATAATGAGATGTAGCAGCAGGTCTCATGACAACCTCAATTTCACGGTGGCGACCAGCCTTAATGATACATTTAGAAGCCTCTGCAGCACTGTGACCAGTCAATATCTGGGACAGGTACAGCCTCCTCATCATCACAGTATTGGCTGCATTTATCAGGCACCTGTCGGGTACGAGGCCCTACGCCAAACACTTTCTGCACCATCACCTGCAGGTCCCCCCAGCAACCCTGGGGTGGTAGGTGTTGTTACCCCATTTCGCGCATGAGGAAACCAGGCTCTGAGAAGTAACTTGGCCAAAATCTCCCAGGTGGTAACATAAGAGGGCTGACACACACGTCTGCTGGGTTCCCGAGACCTGCCAAGGGGGCCTGGAAAACCCTCTGACCGCTTGCTGTCTGATAACTCCTTACAGTGCGGCTGGCCTGCCAGGCCCTGTCCCTGGTGCTAGGGAACAGATGGTTACAGGGCATGGGCCTTGCCTTTAAGAAGCTCTTTTCCGGGGGAGGCCAGGCATGTAGGCACCCAGCCCTGAGTTGCCTGACCCACAGCTGCCTTGGTCCTAGTTGCTTCCCCAGCACCTGGCCGAATGTCACGTAAGAGAAGAGAGGGAGGGAGGGAGAGAAACTTCCATAACAGACAGTGGCCCTTTATCTGTAGACACGGAGAACCAGGCCAGCTTCCCCCAACCCATATCAGGGACTCAGATCCTGCCCGTGCAGTGGCCACTGTAGGTGACCGCACTGCCCCCTCCCCCGAGCTCCCTTGCCAGCCGGAGAGGAGCCAGGGTGCCTGCAGCTGTCAGCTGTTTCTCCACCCGGCCCACCAGGTGGAAGCCCTGGACCTCTGCTGCTGGCCTCCCAGGCCGGCCTCAGCTCCACCCGCAGGCCAGGCCTGCCGGGATGTTCCGGAACCATGCCCCAGGGGCGTCCCAGTGGTGGGGGGCAGGGGAATGGGGCACTTGCTGTATAGCCCTTATTCATCAGGATCCTGTTTGGCTTCTTGTTTGAGGTTTATGACCCGCCTGCCTTCCAGGACCCAGCAACCCATAAATTTAAAGTAGCTATGAAATTTGTTTCCCTGGGCCAGTCAGGCAGCAGCCTTTTAACAGAGCAGCTTTTCTTCCCTCCATCAGCCCCCTCTAAATGTCTGACTGCTCCCTTGTGGGGAGCTCAGGCCTCTGTCTTAACCCTGTGCCCTTTCAAAATAAATTAGAATGGGATGGGAGGGAATGAACATGTATTGAGCACCTGCATGCACCACCCATTATCTCCAGGACTCAGAGCAACCCCGGGACATAGGCAGGGACCTTTCCCGAGAGCCCTCCGTTCTGCAGGTGAGACTCAGAGAGCCTCTGGGATTTGTGCACACACCTGAAGATTCAACAACGGTAGCAAAGATAAAGTGCCAGGGGCCAGCTGTTGTTATTCACATTGCCATCGCCTGAAAATGCTCTAATTTATTTTTCTTAAAGTAAGCTGTTGCAAAAGTCAAATACTCAGTTATTTTCTGTGGCTTATTAGCCATGACCTCATACCTTGTATGTCACTCTCTCACCTTGTACTTCAACCCCAAAGGGTCTCTGAGCCCAGAGAGCCAGGACCCTCCATCAGTAGTGACGGAGCTGAGGGACCAGGGAGATCTGTGCCCCGCTCACAGCCACGTGCTTTGGGGGCCCGGTGGGAGGACGGATGCCTTTGGAACCACGCAGCCCCAGGCCGTGGCACACAGGGTCCTGGCCCAAGGTGCCACTTTAAAACCACCCTTGAGGCCCAAGCCTTTGGAACTGGACGTCACTCTATCACTTTAGTTGGCTGACAGGCTGGAGCTTCCACCGGCCAAGGGCACAACTTCTGATCTATTTCAGATCAGGTTCAAGGTCTCCTTCCTGAATATAGTTTGGGGACAGGGAGCAGACAGTATGGGACAAACCCACTCATCCCTCAGTCCTCATTCTCCCAGAAAGTCTTGGCTGCAGACCTGGGTTCTTCCAAAGGCCTTTTGTTCCCCCTGAACCATGCGAGACCTTTCTCACTTGAATTTTCCATGGCAGAGAAGAGTGTGGGGTCTGGACAGGGGATCGTCCACCTTCCCGGGTGGCTCCGCTGGGCTCCTCAGCCTGGCTGTGCCCGTGTCTGCCTGCTCAGGGCAGCGGCGAGGCTCACAGCCACCTAGGAGAACCCCTGGAACACAGAGGCAAGTTATCACCCAGTGGAGTTAAAAAGAGCAACCGGAACCACAGTGTGTGTGCGCGCACGCCCTTTTAGAAAGGAGAGGAAGCCTTTCACAAGACAGTAAAAAGGCCTCCACTTCCCAGATTCCAATCAGGTCTTTTGGCAGAGGAAGGTAGTGTATTTCTATCCTGGCCAGCGAGTTTGTTTCTCTTTTTGAAACAGCACCAGAGCCCCGAAAGATGGGGACAGATTTCTCACAGACAGGCCTCTGCCCAGCACAGCATAAGGGCCGCCCCCCCACCCCACCCCTCTCCAAACGTGGCTCTCTCCCAGCCGGATTCTGGCGCGGGAAGACTGTGTGGCGCTCCCAGGGATGCTGGCAGCGGGCCCCACCGCTTGGCTCCAGAATGAGAACCATCTGGTGGAGTGAGGGAAGTCAGGACAGCGCCGGCAGAGAGGCAACTCTCAGTGGCAGCTCCAGGCCGGCAGGATTACCAGGCACCAGGCAGGGGACATGGGGGAGAGGAGACCCAGAGGAAGGACGCCGCAGGGAAGTTGCCTTTGAAACTCAGCACGCCCTTGAATTCACGTTGCTTCCTCCTTTCTGTTGCTTTCATAAATGTTTCTTCCAGGGACTTCTGGGATTCATTGGTCTGGTCGGGGAGCCAGGAATCGTGGGAGAAAAGGTAAGTTGTGTTGAGGGGAACATACAGACAAACAGAACTTGTGTTTTGTGATTTTAAAAAGACGAAGGGGCCAGTTGACCTGGGGGCTTCAGACTTCTTTCTCCTGTTCTCTCCTCGTTGCCTTGGCATCTGGACCCTCAAAGAACCCCTGTCCCTCCTGTAACTGGGGCTCAAAGAGAGCAGGCGACTTGCTCAAGATCGCCCAGGCAGGAAGCGGCAGAGCTGGGATGTGAACCAGGTTCGGTACCCAAGGCCACACTTTGCCTGCTAAGCCGTTCTGCCTTGTGCTGGGGCCTAGCTCACCAATAGCCGGTGGTTTCCCACTTCCACCCATGGGCCCCGGAGGGCACCTGCTTTCCTTTGTGTGGGCTCATCTCATCCCCAGGCAGGCCTCAGGAGGAGCCAGTGTTCTTCCTAGTGGGTAGATGGAGAAACTGAGGTCCGGAGAGTGGCAGCGTCGACTCCGATCTGACCCTCCCGGCCTTTCCAGGCTTATCATGAGCCTCCCTCCTGCTCACTCCCGGCATCCTACACCCTCTGGCCGCCACATTTTTCTCCTCCTTGTCCTTCCCCTTTTCCTCCTCTTCCTCTTTTTTTTTTCAAATTTAACTTTTTATTTTGAAATAATTAGAGAGTCCCAAGAAGTTGCAAAAAGAAAAAACAGTACAGAAAGATCCAATGTGCCCTTTTCCCCGCTGCCTTCAGTGGTGACATCTTGCCTAACAACAGTGCAATATCAAAGCCAACTCTGCCTTCTCTTGCCGTCAGAGGTTCCACGTCCCTCCTCATCTACGGACCATGCTGGCCAGTCCCGCAGCCAGGAACGCTTTTCCCACTCCCGCCCGCTCCACCCTCTTTGCCTACATGACTCGCGGTTATCCCTTACCTCCCAGGTCCAGCTACACTTCCTCAGGGCCTCCTTCCCCAGCACATCCCCACAGCCACGTGGGGCAAATCTCATGTTGCAAAGCCTTAGTGGACGAGAGCCACTCTGTCACTGTGGTAACCCACTTTATGTCTGTTTGGTAACTTGTGTCCATCCCCTTCCGAAAGTTAGGTCTCCCTCCCTGCCAGCAGGATCTGTCTGTTTCCACTCTGGCTTCTGGGTCCTGTACATCATGCTGGGCACATCGTGAATGCTCAGTAAATGTTTGCTGCCGGGTGGGTGGGTATAGGAAACAGGGCCTCACAAAAACAGCCAGGATTTGAACCCAGAGCCCCTGCCTTCCAACCATAGCTGTTGGCTACGCACACCATCGGCAGGTCTGCCAGGATGGGTTGAGAGGGAAAGAGTTACAGCTCTGATTCTTCTGGGTTTGGGCAGCAGGTGGGGACAGTGAAAGAAATGTCTTCCCTCGCCAACTGCACCTCAGCATGCCTGGCCAGGGGGTGCCAGGCCTAACGAGGACCACATGACGTGGGCCTAGATCAAAGGGGCCGTGTAATTAGAGTATCCTTAATCAGGACCGTCCTTGTCTGAGGGAGCCCATTGTGAGGTACGCTGTAGTGGAGCTGAGGCCTCCTAGGACTTGCCGGGGGTCTTGAGTTATGCTGAGTGAAGTTACAGACCCCCACTCTTCCCCTGTCACCACCCCGGGGTGACGTATCCATGAGCCGGACAGGGACTCTCTATAGACCTTGGGCAAGTCCCTGCCCCCGTTTGGCCTCTGGAAGGCCGTCTGTACCGTCCTCTGTACCTGCCCCCTACAGAGTCATCCCATAGCTGTGACTTCCCTGAATTGTTGTCTCCATCACAGGGTGACCGGGGCACGATGGGACCCCCAGGAGCACCTGGACCCAAGGGGTCAATGGTAAGGAGCCCGTCCGCATCCCTTTGCCCCCTCTTGTCATAGCCGTGCGGACAGCTGTGCTCTGCCTGCTTCTGCCTACCCCAGGTGCTCAGGGTGATTTGCTCCTTCTCCCTCCAGGGGGCCCGGCTGCTGCCCCGTGTCCGGGGCTGGGGCTGAGCCAGCCCAGGTGGGACTGGAGGAGGAAGAGGCACCTTCCACTGCTGAGTCCCTCCTTTTCTTCTCTCTGAGCAGGGTCATCCTGGAATGCCAGGTGGAGTTGGGACCACTGGAGAGCCTGGACCCCCGGTAAGCAAAGCCCTCATGTTGCCTGGGCTCAAATCCACTGTCAGGTAAGGATGAGGAGTCCAGGCCTCAGAGTCAGACAGACCTGGGCTCCAGTCCCAGGCCCACTACTTCCTGGCTGCGTTGGCAGAACAGATCACTGAACTCTGAGCGTAAATTTCCCTCAGCTGAAAAACAGAGAAAATAGTTTTCTCGCGGTCATGATAGTGTGATGGCTCAGGGCAAACGAAACCACGCGGCTGATGTTCATTACATAGTGACATTCATTCCACGGGGGCATCTTGGTCATTGTCACCATTGTGGCTTTGTCCATTTACTCAGAAAATACTGTGTAATATGTGCCCAGGGCCTCGCCAGGAGCTGGGGATGCGGCCACCAACATGGCAAAAAGTTGTCCCTGTCTGTCCTTTGGGAGCTTATATTCTGGCTTGGGGAAGAGAGAGGACCGGATAAATAAGAAATGCCTGCTATGGGGGAAGGAGGGGAGAAATCAGAAATGCTGAGGACAACTAGCTGAGGGTCAGAGCCGAGGATGCAGGGGTCCTGGGCTTCGTGTGATCACTGAGGGACCTGGGATCTTCCCGAGGATCCCAAGGCAGGGATGGGCGGGAGAGGCAGGAGGGCTGGGGGAGTGGTGTAGTAGGAGCACCTAAATTCAGGGGCCCCTTCACTCCTCCGGGAAGGAGAGAGTACGGGAAGGGAGAGCTGGCTTCCTCTAGAGCACGGGGAGCTCTGTCCTTCTGCCTCCACGGGTGGAGGCCGTGGAGACTGGCAAGAGCACGCCCCTGAGCTAAGGCCAGGGCTCAGGGCTGGGAGCCCGCTCTGGGAGGTGGAGGGGTGCACTGCAGGCAGGTGTAAAGGGTGTGGGGAGAGGAGGCCAAGACCAGTCAGAATCCCTGGGCAGGACTGGGGGATGATGCCCAGGTCCCTTCAAAGCCCAGATTGAGGGGCTCCTTAGAGTTTGATGAAGGCGGGCACAAGAGCCTTTGAAGATCTGGACCCCAGGAAAGTAGGCACACACTAGTTCTGTGCGCCTATTAGGGAAACAAGCCCTACTGAGTTCCCAAACTTCCGCATGTACCTACTACGTGCGGGGCCTGTGCTCGGCTCTAGAGACACAAAAATGGTGAGAAACAGATCTGTTCTTAGGAGTCACACTGTCTAGTGAGAATGCCAAGTATAAACATCCTCTCACTCATTAACAGTCCTTTATTGAGCACCTACTATGTACCAGTGTCAGGCAAGTAACCATCATCCAAACTCAGAGGTGGCCAGCAACAGGGGGCTCTGTCTGGCCCCCATGATCCTTTTGATGAAGTAGAAAACATGTGGAGTACAGAGCTGGGACCAGAAGCCGGCACTCCGGGCCCCCGGTGGTGTGTTCTTCCCAGTTCACGAGGGGGCGGAGAAGCCACATCTGGCCTGGGGCTAGAGGGGCTAGTTGCAGGCTGAGGCACCCTGCTTGGAATCCAAGGGTCCCAGCCACCCAACCCAAAGGCTAGTGTTCTCTCTCCCTCCCCCACCAGTGTTCACAGGACCTGAGTACCAGGCCCGGGAGACTCCCCCAGAAATAGAGTGATTAGAACCCATCAGCATGGGAGGTGCCCAGGGTCAAAGCCCAAGTACAAGGATGCTAGGAACCATTCTCAAGTTCTAGCTCCTGCGCCCTTGGACTTCAGCCTTCCTGGGCTTTAGTCTCCCCATCTGTCCAGTGGGAAGAAGAAAGCCTGGAAAGGAGTTGCTGGGACAAAATGGCAGGCCAGTGGGAGGTGGGCAAACAGTGGAGACGTCCACGGCAGCGCACAGAAGGAAGGGCTGGCCTCTGCATCCCCTGCCTCTTTGGCCCCACTGACCTCCTCCTGCCCCATGTTCTCCATGCTTCCATGTGTTCGATGGGTTGGCCCAGACTGAGTGAAATCAGACAGATCCCAAGGTGGACACTGACCCTCGATCTCTGGGGCTCCTTCCAACCAGCTGGCTGCCCCTCGTGCCGCTGGGGAAACAGGAGAGCGCAGACATCCAGAAACCCAAGTGCAGAATCAGACACGTGTGAGTCACATGCTGGCTCCCCCACCCATCAGCTGTGTGCTTGTCGGCAACACTCATGGCTTCCCTGAGCCTCAGTCTCCCGACCTGTAAGCCAGCGCGATACTCCCTTCTTCATGAGATTGTTGGGAGATCAATGATACAGTTCATGACGTCATTGCTTAGCAAACTACCTGCATATGCTAAGTGCTTCACAAATGGCAGTAGTAATAATAATTACTACCTGTTGGCTACACTAATTGCCACAGTTATTAGTAAGATAATTACTAATACATTGCTGATGATGCTCTTCACACCGCATTGGCATTTTCCCACTTTTCCAATCACTTTAACATCCGTGTTTTTCTGCAGTCCCTGGGGTCAGCCAAGGTTATTATCACCACGACTGGGGGAGGGGACTCAGCGGAGTCCTGAGCCCTGCAGTTTCTGGCCGCCTCCTTTAAGAGAGCTCACAGCTACTCTTTACTGGGGACCTTCCAGGTCACTGTGTCTTCTCAGCAGCTCTTGGAGGCAGGGACTCTTCTTACCCCCATTTTTTAGTTGATGAAACCAAGGCCCAAAAGAGTTTAAGTCACTTGCCAAAAGTCACAGAATTAGTAAGTGGCAGAGCTGGGACTTGAACCTAGGTCTCTGGTGGAGCAAGCAGTTGGCTCACGTAAGCGCTCCACTCTGCTGCCTCTGCATCAGGACTTGGCTCCCGAAATTTCCCAGTAACACATTGCATGCCTTCTGCAGTCTGAGATCCTTCCGTACAACGATCCATCCCTTTTCACCCAGTCCCTGTGTTCATCCAGGAGTCAGATCTGCCTGTTTATTGGGCCAAGCCCAGGCTCCCACCCTGCTTGCTCTGCCGAAAAGGGGTCAGGCTGAGACCCAGCCCCTCACATCAGCAGCAGTTGGAGGGTCTGTGCCCCTCGAGGCCATAGAGAGAGAGAGATGGAGGGAGCTGGAAGAGTTTTTCCTGAGGCCACAAACGGAGTGGGGCCTCTCCCTGGTATTTGGAGGGGGCTGAGGCCGACTCTTCCTTGTAAAAGGGGCACGCCAAGCCTGGGACTGGCCTCGGAGCTGGGAGGCTCCTGCAGCTATCGAAGGGGTCTTGGCTGGCCATAGGGTGCAGTTGCTGCTTGATGAGTACCGCTGGGGCTGGGACCCGGGGAGGGCAATTGGGCAGTGAGCCCGCCCGCTTCCTCTCTTTGCCTTCTTTCTCTCCCTTCCCACCTTCTTCTGCCCTCTTAAGTTGTTCGAATATTCATCATTCCTTCCACAGATTTCTAAGTCTATGTTATAGGCCTGTGCTGGACCAGGTGCCCAGAATTCAAGGAACAAGGCCAGGCAGTCCTATGTCTTCTGTCCCTCCCTCCCTGACTCCCTGGTGCCCCTTCTTGTCATTCCAACATCAAACGGAGTGAACCGGGCATCCTCCTAGGGCCAGGCCAGTTCCCTTCTCTTTGCCTCCCCCCACCTCCACTTCTCCACCCAGCCTCTCTCTTGACCCTCCCTTCCCACACAAGCTTCCCCTCCCCCTCCCTCACCTCTGGGCTGTGGTCTGGTCCTTCCCCCTGTAACCCCAGGGCTCTTTGTAGGCTCTCAGGTGATACTTGGGGACAGGGGCAGAGACAGAAATTGGGGTGCCACATTCTCTTTGCTGATGGGGGAAGAAAAGAGGAAATGGGAATTTAAGGAGACCTTTTTTCAGAAATGCCATGTAGCTTCTGATTGTGGATTTTGAGAAAAAGAAGGAAATGAGTCACACAGGGAGGTCTGTCCCCACTAAGGATTCCTAGGGAGGGCTGAGGCCCCCGTGGAACCCAGGGCAGACTCCTGCTCGAGGTTGCAGCTTATCCCCTGCCTCTCCTAGTGGGACAGATCGCCCCACTGGGCCAAACCCTTTAATACAAAGGTTGCAGAGCCCAGGCAGGAGGCTGGCTACCCGAGGCCAAGCTTTGCCCCTCACTACTAGCCCTCAGTGTTGCACTCGGTCCCTTAAAAAGGGCTTCTCCAAACACTCTCCTCCCGCAGGGTCCTCCAGGATCTCGAGGTCCGCCAGGCATGAGGGGAACAAAGGGACGCCAGGTAAGTGGGGCCCAGCCCCCAGGGGCTGACACTGGTCACCTGCTGGAGAGACAACCTCCTATACTTTGCCCCCTGCCCAGTCCTGAGATCTTTGACCTTAACCGCTCTAGGCAGGGTTCCAGGCTCACTAAAGGACCCCACCCCAGGCATCTTTTCCAGCCCATTTCTGAGCGCCAGGCCTTGCCAACTAGTGGGCGCAAACGGGCTCTTGTCCCTTCATTCACTCAACCGTCTTTTACTCACACCTACTCTATGTGGGCCGCTGGTGGAGGCTCTGTTGGTGCCACAGAGACTAGGACCAGTATGATGACTGTCCGCCCTTATGACTCAATCAAGTTGGCCAAACAGACAGTTTAGGGTCATGAGCATGTCATCAGTGGGAGTGTAAGGCAGCTTGGGAGCCTGGAGGAGGCACCTCACCTGGACAGGGTACCAGGGAAGGCTTCAGGGAGGGGGCAGTGCTTGAGTGATGCCAGATTCCAGGCAGAGGGGAAGCTCTAAGGCAAGAGAAGGTGTGGCATGTTTAGGGGTCCCCATTGGTTCAAGGGAGAAGGATGAGACCAAGAATTAGCAGGTACCAAGTGAAGCAGGACCTCAAACACCAGAGCTAGGCTTATGGGCTATGCTCCAAGGGTAGTGGGGAGCCATAGAGAGTTTTAAGCAAGGACTGGCCTCAGCATGATAGCAAAAGGTAATTGCTAGTACTTACTATGTGCCAGGCACCATCTTATCACAGATATTAGCTCATTTAATCTTCAACACTACCCTATAAAGTAGGTGCTATTCTTATTTCTATTTTACAACGAGGACACTAAAGCACAGAGAGGTTAAGTTGCTTGCCTCAAGTTGCAGAGCTGGAAAGTGCAGAGCTGGGATGTGCAGAGCTGGGATTTGAACCCAGTGACTCTGGATGTTTTGCATATTGCATGCAGCCTTATTTTCAATCACAGGGAAGGCAACTGGTGCACAGGTACTGGGGCCGTGTAGCCCTGTAGCCCTGTAAAAAGGAAACGAGACGGCCCAGATAGTGCAGGCAGCCCAGGCCTGCTAGCCGAGCGCTGCCCGGAGCTTCTGTGATGGCTGTGCTCCTCTTGGCTGAATTTCAAGTGGTTTTAAATTTTCCCCTGAACCAGATGGCCTGAGCAGTCAGCCTGGGAAAGCGGGGATTAAGAGGCATTCCTCTGGCCCGGCAGGGCCCCTCCCAGCATGTCCTGGGTCTATGAAAATGACCCACAGCCCACTGACAGCCAGGTCCCACCTTGACCTTGTGCACATTTCCTTCTGGAAGCCACGTTAGCTGGAGGGTGAGCTCCCCTGGCCCAGGCCATGCCCCCTCCCTGCAGATGGAAGGCGCAGGCCCCCATCAGCCCCGCTTCCCAGCAGTGGGGGGAAGAATGTATCTCCTGCTTGAGTAAACCCAGGCTCCCAACCACATCAAAGTCTAAGGCTGGGAGGGGAGCTTCAGGACCACGAGCTCTCCCCCTGCTGGGTTTGGCAGGAACACAAAACCTGTGGGATCTGACAAGATTAAAAGTAAAACAATTTAAATGTCCATCTGAAGGTTGATATGATTCTAGTGTAGGTAAAGTACCACCTATCCTATGTGTGAAATATAATAATTACTCACTACTCAAAATACCTAAGAGCAAATATAAGGTACTTTATAACAGTGAACTAGTAAATCCTGGCATATTATGTATTCCTAGCCTGAATTTTCATCGGTTGTTTGAAGTCTCTATTCTGGGGAACATTTTATAAAAAATACATTTTTTTTAAACCTGTTGGATCCGCCCTCTGGGTCTCCAGCCTACCAGGCCACTGGTGGCCACTGCACAGATGGGGTCACTACTGAGGACAGTGGGGAACCTAGAGAGGCTCCCACTGTGCTGCTAAAAATCTCAATTCTGGGTAGCCCCCATCCCTGGGCCCCTGAAGATCCTGGCTTTGCAAGGCCTTAGCAAAGGCCTTGCTGTGCTCCAGGCCTCAGTTTCCCTATATGTGCCATGGACAATGGACTTGGAGCTCTGTCTGCAAGGCCCTGCCCGCTTCCCTGCCCATGTGCAGATGGGCCCTGCTGTCCCCCACCCCACAAGTCCCCTACCCTCCGGCCCTGGGAATCACGGGAACTAAGGGATGGAGGCCAGAGGCAGGATGGGGCTCTGGGCCCTCTGCTCTTGGTAGAATTGCAGACAGAACCCGGGTCCGTGGGCCCCAGTTGAATGAGTGGGAGCTCTGAGGTCAAACAGGTATAAGGGTGAGTCTCAGGGTTCCCAGTTATCAGCTCTAGGACCTCAGTCCAGTGCGTAACCTCTGTAAGGCTTGGTAGCTGATGTGAGGAAGAGGTTGTAAGGAGCCAGAATTTGAACTCCAGTCAGCTGGATTCACACTTTTATTCACCACTACCAGTCACTGTGTGTCAGTGTGGAAGTGAGCTCCCCGTCACAAGAAGTATGCAGGTCTAGGCCTACACGAGATTGCCAGGAAGGCTGCGTGTGCAGAGTGGGGCCGCGTGTTGGAGAAAACATAGGAGACTGCACTCTCCCTCCACGTACCCCTTTTGAGGGAGCTGGGAGGATTCTGAGATTCAGGTGCCGACACTGGATTCTGTTCCTGTGAGGGGGGCTTAGAGACCAGCAGACCTGGCGCTGATTCCCGACTTCCCCTCTGCGAGCCTCCAGTTTTCCTCTGTGAAATGGGTCAGCAGCAGAACCGGTCTCATGGGATGGCCATGGGGATTACGTCCCCTCATCAGCACATCCCTTCATCAGCGCCTCGCACAGGTCAGCTCCGGATAGGCACTGTGCGTAGGGTGCACTTGGCAGGTATCCATTCCCTCTGTCATCCACTTCTTTCTCACAAAGCTGCGATTGGCCAGATTTTCTGTCCTGGGCAGGGGCTGCTCCCACCAAGCCTCAGCTGTGACTTCAGGCATCTTCCTGGGCAGTGGCTTCAAGAGAACAGACTTGTGGCTCTGAGAGGAATCCAGGCCCGCCTCCAGCAGGGCAGCACAGCTGTGTTCATTTGGGGAAGGAAGGAGGACCCACAGGCCGCAGGTCAGGCTGCAGAGTGGCCAGAGTGAGGGTGCGCGGGGGTGTGGCGGCCTTTGTCCTCTCCCTGCAAGGTGGGAAGTGAGGCCAGGGTGGCTGGGGCCTGTTGCCTCCCTCTCCCTCTGGACAGGAAGGTTGGTCCTGTTTCTCCCAAGCCTGCCCGAGCTTCCAGGGCTCTCTGGTGTGCCCAGGGGACAGCAGAGTCCCCTAGGTAACAGGGATCTTAGACGTTGTCTTCTCGTAACACCCCGCCCCAGCACAGAGCCTTCCTGGCAGGCTCTCCTAGGCCCTGACCTGAACACCTGCTGTGATGGGAAGCTCACTCTCACACTGATAAACAGTGACAGGTAGTGGTGGGGAACCATGCGCATCTGGCTGGCTGACTCGGTTAAAATTCTGGCTCCTCTTCTTACTAGGTGTGTGACCAAAGGCTGTTTCCTTACCTGGAAATGAGGGCAATAGCTTTCACTATTGTTGCTGCTACTGCTATTGCCACTGTTATTACTTCTCCAGAAAGGCCTTGATTCCTGGGATAAACAGGGTGCTCTGTGCTTCAGGCCAAGCCCTTGACCCTCTGGGCCGCTGCTCCACTCCCAGAGCTCTTCCTTTCTGGGGAGGTGTATGCCTCAGCGAGAGACAGGCCAGAGGCCAGGCATCATCTCTTGGAAAGGCCCAGATGCCCACCCTTCTGCTTAGCCTCTGTTCTGGCTCCCGTGACCCAGGATGTCCCACCCTAATCTGGCTCCATCTCCAATGGGCCCCTGTCAGTGAACCGGAGGTTCAGTCTAACACATGGTCTGATAGTGTCTACCTGAAACTGAGGCCCAGAGAGGGGAAGGGGCTTTCCTGGGGTCACACAGCAAGCTGGCAACAAAACCAGAACTTGCACCCCCATCCCTTGTAATCAAACCTCGTCTTGGACCTGTGAAGACTCTTAGCCAGTTCTGTGCATCATGATAGAAGCTTCCTGTTCTGGGGAAGGGGCTGCATCCAGATTCACTGCATTTCTCTGTGTTCTTGACCCTCGGGAGCCTGCAGCCTCCTCTGGCAGAGCCAGGTTTTAATGAGCACTTACTATATAGGCCAGGTGCTGAGCTGCCGTGGACATTATAAAAAGTTCTCATCCCCATTCCCGAGATAACTGAGGCTGAGCAAGGAACAACCCCTTGTCCCTGGGACGTGACATTTCCAGAGCACCACCATGCCTAGCACTGGACCTCCACTGTGCTCTGGGCTCGGGACCACTGGGAACAAAGGCTCCCAGATGAACTACCAAACCACCCAGATGCAGCCCCCACCACCCCGGGGCCTCCCATCCCAGCTGATGTAGTCAGTGAGACACTATTTAAGGCTGTGGTGTGGGGCTGAAGCAGCCAGAGCCCCAAGGAGATAAGAGCAATTGTCACTTTTTCCAACTCGATTATTAATGGAAAACTTCTTTGTTCAGTTTTCAAGTAATTCCTTCTTTTGTTTTCTCATCCCTCGTCTCCCCTGCACCCAGGCACTTCCCTAGCCCCCTTTTGTGGCCAGTTCACAAGCTTCCAGCCTGAGTGGACAGCCTCTTTCATAGGATCCTCTTCGTCTCTCCAGCACAGCCTCTCTGCCCCCAGCAGAACAGATACCACAGTATTCTCCACGGGGGCTTTTCCCAGGGCGCCCTCTCCCGTCCATGTCTCAGGGCAGCGGTGGAACCCTGGAAGGGCTATCAGCTGCTAATGCGCTAAAGAGGCCTCAGACAATTCACTTCCCTTGGCCTCTGCGTTCCCATCTGTGCAGTAGGGGCAAAGGGAGATTCTATCTGCCCCGGAGACCTTCTAGCTCTCAGAAGACCAAGAATTTTGTCTTGAGGCTCAGACCTGAGTCCAGAACTCCAGGGAACAGCCGTTGGACCCATGCCCTGCTCCTGTCCCCTCCTCACATGAGCTAGGCCAGATGAGCTTGGACAGACAGCCAGAGAAGGAGCTGTGGCCACAAGCAGACCCTCTCCAGGTCCTTCTCTGTCAGTGTCCCCAAGGGCTGTGGTTCACATACCTGTTTATGCCCAAGTGTGCTCTGGGAAAAACATGCAACAGCATAGTCTGAAGGCCTGGCTATGAGGACTTGGCCATTGGTCTCTCGGCTCTGGACCTCAGTTTCCATGTCTGTGAAATGGGTTGGCTGGCCGCCCACCCATGGTCTCTTTAAACAGTGTTTGAAGGCACCACTGACCCCATTCTGGAGTGGTAAGGCCTCTAGCGGAGTGCACCCATGGGAGGCCTCTGCAGAGCCATCCCAGCAGACACACTGCACAGGGGTGGCCTGCCTCAGGGTGGGAGTGAGTGGGGAAATGCAAGGAGAGGAGGGAGCCTCAGGCTCGGTAGGGAAAAGCCCAAGGCTCTGGCCAGCCCCACCCTCCTGGTTCCCAGCCCGAGGGAGACCCCTGCTGTCCACTGTGCTAGTCCCTTTTCCCTGTTCCAGGGCCCCCGAGGACCAGACGGACCAGCTGGGGAGCAGGGGCCCCGGGGTCTGAAGGTATGAACCCCGAATCCTGTCCTCTCACTTCCCATGCTAAGTCAAGAATCCAGGAAACAGGGCTCACACCCTCCTTGGCACGAGGCCCTTAGGGACAGCCGGGAGTCCCTGAGAGGCTGTAGGGTAGTCCCTGAGAGCTCATCCCGCCACTCCTGCCCTCCCCCCAACTACAGGCACACACACACCACTAAGCAGCAAGCGTGGGGGCAGGAAAAGGGAGAAGGAGCTTTGAGACCAAGAGTGAGAGTGAGCAAAAGCCTGTGAATGAGAGAGAGTGGGAAACGTGAGCGTGAGGAGGAGCCACTGGTGGCCTCTGGCCCCGTTCCCCGGACCCTAAGCCCCTCCAGGGCCCCTGAGCAGTGAGCTGCCTCTAGCCCTTTCAGGCACACGTGGTCCTTGGTTCTCAACCCAGGGCACTAAGGCGAGCCATTCCCGTTGTTGGGCCTCAGTTTCCCCACCTGCACATTGCAGAGAAGGGTGGATCCCCTAGTTCGTTGTACCTCCCGTGGGAGTGTGGGGGTCCCCCCTCTGTCAAGGGGCCTCCCAAGTACCCTCTCCACCACCGAGTGCTTTCCTTCCCGCAGGGCCCTCCGGGACCGCAGGGCAGACCGGGCCAGCCTGGGCAGCAGGTATGTCAGTCAGGCCACGGCTGCCAGCCCCCACCCCCGCTCCCCGCTCCCCGCTTTGTGACATGTGTTTCTAATGAACCCAAATGTGCTTCCAGGGCACACCTGGTGAGCGAGGGCACTTGGGCACCCGAGGCTTTCCCGTAAGTACCACTGGTTCTTGAAATTCTGTGGGCTGTGTGGGAAGATAATAGCCCCTTAGCCAAGTTCCCATCCTGCTGTGGAAACTCCAGTTTCTAGTTGCCACTCTCTGCACTGAAGACCCTCCAAGCCTGCCTCTTTCCCTGGGACTCAGCGACCCCATCCATCACCCAGCAGAGGGTTGGGGGTAGGACCTCATAAGCTGAGATAGCGTAACTGAGGCCAAGGGGACAGGCAGGGTGGAGGAGACTAAAGTCACCTTTGCTTGTCCCTGCAGGGCATCCCGGGTCCCTCAGGCCCGCCAGGCACCAAGGGCCTCCCAGGAGAACCGGTAAGTGCCCTTCCCCTTCCTCCTTGCATCTTTGCCCAGGCAGCTGGTGTGGGCCAGCGGTCACCCAAGGAGAGAAGTTGGAAAGGGACAATGCTGGGGCTGATGGGACAGACTCGGATGTGGGGAGAGCACTGGCTGGAGAATTCAGGGGCTCTGAGTTGAGTCTAAGCCTCCAGCCTCAGTTTTCTTGCTTGTAACATGGGAATAGTGGTCCCTACATTGTCATCCTGTTGTGGAGATGAAAGGAAAAAATGTGTAGAGAGTGCGCAGCACAGGGAAAAGGGAAGGGAAGGAGGGCGGGTGAGAATAAACGAGCAAGCTGACTGAGAACTGCAGGGAACAGCTCAGCCGGAGGGGTGAGAGCCAGGCACGGTGGGGGTGGGGCACAGGCTGAGTGCTGGAGAGCCCCATGAGGGGGCTGTGGAGTGCTGCTGCTGGGGGTGGAGAGGAGAGGGCAGAGTCTCCAGGGCCTCAGGAGGAAGAGCCCCCAATGGGGCAGGGGCAGCATAGGAGGCTCCTGTCCCCCCAGGCCATGCTCCGTTCTCACATCTTAAGGCCCAAGTGGATGCCGGGGGGTTTTTTGTTTTTGTTTTAATATTTTTTAATTTATTTTTAGAGAGTGGGGAAGGGAAGGAGAAAGAGTGGTAGAGAAACATGAATGTGTGGTTGCCTCTCCTGTTTCCCCTACTGGGGACCTGGCCTGCAACCCAGGCATGTGCCCCGACTGGGAATTGAACCAGAGACCTTTTGCTTCACAGGCCCGTGCTCAATCCACTGAGCCACACCAGCCAGGGCCAGATGCTGTTTTGAACAGTGGCTTGACCAGGGCCTGGGGTGGGAGTTTCCAGGAGTAGATCTGAGGTGGAAGGGCATGAAGGCAGAGGGAACAGAGTAAGCAAAGCTTCTGAGCTGGAAGGCTTCTGAGCAGAGGAGGACCCCGCTGGGTTTTAAGTAGATGAATAGGAGAGTGTGCAGTGGATTGGAGGGTACACTGGAAATACCAAGATGCTCAGCATGGCATTGGGTTGGGGGGGTGGGCTGCATTGCCAGGTATTGTGGGTGCTCACCACACCCACACCTCAGATTATACTATCAAGCCTCACACCCCAAAGCAGGCCCAGTCTGGATTTTCCCAATTGTCTGTGGATCTGTCTGTCTTCTAGGGCCCTCAGGGACCCCAGGGGCCAAGTGGGCCTCCAGGAGAGATGGGACCCAAGGTGAGTGCTGAGGGACCCTTGTTTGTCCCATGATGCTGCTAAGGAGGTGGCAGCCCCTCCCAGACTGCCTCTTAGGGGTCTCTGCCCAGGCCTGGGGTGAAGGTTGTGTCCTGTGTGCTGCAGAGACTGAAGAGCAGGCACCCTGGCCAGGAGGGTAGATGCACTCTAATGGCAGAGGGTGAGGAGCTGGGCGCCCAGTCCCAGGCGCCATGGGTGGGATGCAGGGTGCCAGTACCCTTGTGGGGGTAGGGGTTGGCAGTGCCTCCTTCGTGGCACCAGGGAAAGCAGCAATGCCCTGCCCTCACCCTGCTGGGACTTCAGCCGAGCCCAGGTTTGGCTGCAGAATCGGCCCTCTTAGGGTCATGCAGTAAGGAGCTTGGAAGGAACCTCAGACACCCCTGCCTTATCCAGAGGAGAAAACCGAGCCCCAGGGTTTAGGCAGCCATGCCAATGGTGATAACTCAGGACCACTTCCCGCCCTTGTCTTCCTGGCCCGGCTGCAGAGAGAAGGGCTGGAATCACTCAGCCCTGAACACAGCAGTTGCTGGCTTCCTCTCCTGGCCTTATGTGAATCATGAAATTTTCCTCCTCGTGCTTGCCAAGGGGCTCCCAATGTGGTAAACCACACTCCTGGGGAGGGAGAGGGCTCAAGCAGCCTCTGGGGAGACCCGAGGCTCAGCTGCCCAAGCCAATCACCGCTTTTCCCCTAGTCCCACCTCCAAGCTCCGAGCGAGACCCCTCCGTGTCTCTCATGCTGTGTGACTTCAGGCACATCCCTTGCCCTCTCTGAGCCTCCCTCAGTTATCTCCTCCCTTACAACCCAGGACCAGACCTTGCTCTGGAAGGGACCGATGACATTTTCTTGCAGGGGCCGCCGGGTGCAGTGGGAGAACCAGGACTTCCTGGGGAAGCCGGGATGAAGGTGAGGAGAGGCGAAAGAAGAGCAGAAATGACTTGCTGAAGCCGGCCTCCCGCTGGCAGCCACGCACCCCCCACCAAATAGAAACTGGCCTTTCCTGTGCCCTGGATAATGGGTTCTCTGTGCACCTGGCTGGGGAATGGGTCCTGGCATGGCCATAGCCAAGGGCCCAGCCGGCCCAGCGCCCATGCCCGCACTACCTGCCCAGTAGTGTTTTCTACAGCACCTGCCCCTACTCCCGTGCTGGGGCAATTCTACCTCCTCGCCTCCCGATACCATCTGCATTTTGGCACCGATGCCCCTCTTTACCTGCTGGGAAATAGGCACCCATTGATACCTAGGCTCCCGAGAGAGCCCCCTCCCACTCCATTGTTGGAAGAGGACTCTGGTCTCTTAGCAGGCCCCAGACTGGTGCTGGTGGCCTGAGGGGCCCTTGAGGGGCTGTGGGACCGAAGGAAGATGACCTCCCATCTGTGCCTGAGACTCCCAGCCATTCAGAGGGAGTTGGACCAGGCCTGCTGCTATGTGTCTTGGCTTCCAGAATCCTTTGCTCGAGCAATGCCCAAAACCACCCCTTCGATCAAACTGACAGAAGGGGAGCTGTTCGGGTCGGAGCAGGGCTGCGGGCTCAGAGCTCTGCTTCCTCCCTTTGCCCCGGACACCGGCAGGGAGGGAGTGCAGCTTGGAAATCACCGCAGGAGAAAGGCCCTTTTGGGGTCTCTTGGGGAGGGGTGACATTGATTCTGGCTTATTGGGAGCCTCCTCCGTACTGGGTCTCTCCTCAAGGCGCTCAGGGAGAGGAAAGGAGGTGGCCAGCCAGAGCTGCGGTCGCTGCCTCTGACTCTCCCTGGGGCCGACCTACCTGTGTTTGGATCCCGCACCTGTTACTTACTAGCCACAAACTTGGGCTGGTTACTTAACCCCTTGGCCCTTCCGTGTCTTCATTTATAAATGAAAAGAAGACACCTTTCCTGATGGAGCTGTTAGGAGGATTAAATATGTGACATAAAAATGTGCGGGGACCCTTGACCAGCACAGGTTGGAACTGTGTGTTCACTTACACGAGGATTTTTTCAATTGGCTGGTGCAGTTCAAACCTGCGGTGTTCGACGGTCAGGTCCGAGGTGGGGAATCCAGGGTGTGGGGTGGCTCTAGTTACACGCAGAGTCTCGACTGTGCCCCAACCCTGGCACTGTTAAAGGCTCAGCTGCACCTAGGACAGCACTGTGTAAGTGTGATGATGGTGGTGGTGGCCTGGGCTGAGTGCAGCAGGGGCTGTGGTTGGTGTTTTACAATTTCTCTCTGGTTCTTGGGAAGAGAGGGCTGCCCTCCACCCCTGCCAATCAGAGCTTGCGAGGGCGGGAACTGGCCCTACACACCCCCGTGGACTTGTGTTTGGTTTCTCCTAGGGTGACCTTGGGCCTCTTGGCACCCCTGGGGAGCAGGGCCTCATTGGGCAGCGGGTAAGTCGAAGCAAATGTATTTCCCCTGGGAAGCTGCCCCCACAGGGGTGTTTGGGTAGAGGAAGGCTTTACTCAACGGCCCTGAGTCTGTTTCTTCCTCACTTGGAGAAATGGACTGGGGATCTCAGCCTCCCTTGGTGGGGCAGCGTTCCCACAGTGTCGAGGCGCTCTTCAAAGAGAAGCATCTGCGGTCAGAATGTTTGGGACTCGCTGGCTGCTCGGCGCTCCCTCTGGCACATTAGCAGTAGCATTTTCAAGGCTCTGAGAAGGCCTGCAACCAAGAAATTGGTTTCTTTTGGATCAATCCAGGGTCTGGGTATCATTCCCAAACTTGTTGGCAAGAAAGTCAGAGGGCTGGCCTCACTTTCCTCACCTGAGAAAGGGGATTCCACCAGGAGTTCCAGACGGCTCACTGTTCCAGGAGCAGTGTCACCAGTGGCCACCATTTGTGGGTGCTTATACTGTTTCCTGGAGGAACCCTTAAAGGAAGTGGGATCAGCCCCACGTTCAGATGAGAAAACAGACGCCTATGGGGGCTGAATAGTTTGCTTGTGGTCAAAACCGCCAGAGATTGGGAAGTCCAGAGAGAGCATTGATTGAGGTCTGCCTGACGTCAAAGCCTTTCTCCCTGACTAGGCTCCGCTGCTTTCCAGGCTAACTAACCAACCAGGATGGCTCTGTGACCAGCAATTTCTAACTCGAGTCCTCAGGCAGCCCTGGCCCAGCCTACCCTGCAGACAGTGGGCTGTGCTCAGTCAGGGGTCTGCCTCTCTCTTCCGGGAGCTGAGTGGGTGCCTCAGCCTCCTGCTCATTCACGGTCAAGCCACCCACTGTGTGCTGGGCCTGCTAACTAGAGGTCGGGGACTGGGGTCCTGCCTTAAGGAGGGGAGGAAATAAAAGCACACGGGGCCCCCTCCCCAATAACGCCTCCCTGTCTCTCTCTTTCCAGGGAGAGCCAGGCCTCGAGGGTGACAGTGGCCCTGTAGGGCCCGACGGGCTGAAGGTAAGTGTCCTTCTGGTGTGGGGTCTGGGGCGGAGGGGATGTTCTGGAACTGCCCCTACTTGTCCCTCCACTGTCCTCCCATCCAATCCCGAAGTTTTCTCCCAGAAACATTCGGTTCCCATAAAGCTCTGAGAACAGAACTCCAGCTGGTTCCCAATAAGAGTGGGTGACGGGTGAGCCCCCCCAGCACCGGCCCCCCACCCTGCCTACTGTCCCCACCCTGCTCAGGTAGTTGTGAGGATCTTCCCCAGCGCACTCTCCACTCCTCCCCACTTCCCTTCTCCTCAAAACTGCAGCTTCCCTTGGCTAAGGCGGGTACCCGAACGCCCGCCCCATGCCAGGCCCAGAGCCAGCAGCTTTGATGTTGGTTATCTTCCAAACATCCGAAATGAGCAGGGCAATAATAGGCATTAGCACCCACGGCCGTAACCCACTACTGACGGAGGACTGGTCACCCACGTACAAGGCACTGCGCTAAGTCCTTGAAATGGGTCATCTTGATCAATGCCCACTGCAGGGATAAGTTCCGTCTTAGATAAAGCGAGACTCAGAGTTGAGTAACTTGCCCAGGGACACGCAGCAAATAATCAGCACGGCCAAAACCCGAGCCTTGGCTCGCTCTGTTGCCACGTCCCCGTTCTAAAGGTGAAGAGGCTCAGCGGGAGGCTCACTGAGTGTT
>PVKM010019363.1:0-24251 GCA_004027735.1 Carollia perspicillata
ACTATCAGCACTAGTTTACAGAAGGCTAATCTGAGCCATGAGGAGGTCAAGACACTTGTTGACAGTCTCATGACAGTAAAGGGCAGAACTGAGATTTAAACACAGTTCTGTCATATTCTGAAGTCTGTGCTTTTAACCACAGTCTTCATGGGGAGACCTAGTGGGTGATAGTGTTATAAATCAAATACATGGAAGATTATCTGTTTATGATGTCATCAGAGAAGTAACAAATGGCACAGTGTGGTTCAACATAAGAGGAAACTGGACTAAAAGGGAAATTGAAACAACTCTAGTTAAAAGAAATTATCTGAATGCATGCTTTCCAAACATAGGTGCTATTACATTTACTCACTCCCCAATGCCTAGAAGTAGCAATGTCATATTTAACAAACAACATATAGTTATTAAATTTGTGCTAGGCACAAAGCAGGGACTCAATACATGCCTGAATAAAAAAATCAGCAATAAATTTCTTAGGGATTTGAAAATGTCTGATTTCAGTTTTTTAATAAACAGTTTTTGGAATATATCTACACCAAAAAGAAATTTCAACTATTGAAATCTTGACTTGTTATAAAGAAAATAATTTTAAATTCAGCTTTCTTCATAAAGAAAATAATCCAGATTTTCTTGGTGTGTGGATTCTGGATGATCCAGGACTTATGTCATGCTCTCAAACACACATACATCATGCAGTGTCAGGTATGCCAAGTGACTTTTAACACATTTTCAAAGAGTAATAAAAATTTTAGCCATAATTACTTAATTAGTGAAAAATAGTTGAAGCAAACCAAAAGCTGCCTGAATTAGCTATCAAAGCAGGGAAAACTGTCTTAAGCACATATTTCTCTCTCTGGGTTGCACTAGAAGGGTCCAGGATTTGAGAAGCAGCATCCAAATGATTGTTTGTCCATACAATTCATTTTATAATGGACCAATTTAATGTAAAGATATCTCCCCATTTTTTCCACATGTGTTTGTAAAAGAAATTATTATTGGATACCATGATTCTCCCTCTACCGGGGACTATAAAGTGTTTGGTTTGCCGAATTCCCCAGGAGATGAGCCCCAGTCAGCAGCACTGCCTGGCTGCTCCCAGATGGTAATTAGGAAGCAGTGTTGAGGACTTCTCACTGTCTGGCTGCACAGAGGTATGACTATAGGAAGACTCAAAGAATCTATTATTCATGTTTGAACAAAAAGAAAACAAACATAGGAAGCCTTTGAAATGGGAATTGTGCCATTTCTCTAACTCAACCACATAGTCAAGCACTGTTCTTTAACTGTGGAAAGGGAGCAGATGTGACCAAGAAATATGCCACCACCAAAAGTGCTTGAGTTCCAGTGGAAAGAAATACCAGTAATAATTAAATGACTCAAATGTAAATAAGGAAAAGTATAGATGGAAAAAGTTCAAAGTGTAATAAAAATATACATGAAGAGCCACTGAGAATTGAATTGTGTAAACCAACAAGTTCCCAAACTTTCATAAAGCAGGAGGATGAGTGGCTGAGTTTTGCACTTTTTATTGTTTTTGAGAATATGGAAATCACCAATAATCCAAGGGCTCCTATCTTAAATAATCATTGAGGGAAAGGGAAAAGCCAAAGCCAAAGAAGGCAAAAACAGCAGACAAACATGGACAAGTGCTGGGAAAATATAAGTGCACACATTTTTAAACCTATATTAATAAATCAAGAATGGATTTTTTCAAAACTGCATCAAGAAACTTTATTTCAAATTTATAATCTAAGTTTACATACTTAAAGTTAAAAATATTACATATAAACAGTTATGTGTTGTTCAAAATTATTTAATCTTTTTCTAAATAAGTCTTTCTATTATTGTTCAGATAATGGCCCTAAAACAATAGGGCAAACTGTAAGTTTATATATTTACTGATGCACATCTTTTTCTCATTATTGATTAAAATAGAAAATATTGAATTATATTTTGAGTTGTTTAAGTTAATATGCATTATTAAAATTAAAACTATTTTAGAATTGAGACATATATTTTCTTTAAGATTTATTTATTTATTTTTTAAAGAGGGAAAGAGAGGGAAGAAGAGAAGGTGAGAAGCATCAATGTGTGGTTGCCTGTCGCACACTCCCAGCTGGGAACCTGGCCTGCAACTCAAGCATGTGCCCTGACTGGGAATGAAACCAGTGACTCTCAGGTTCACAGGTTAGCACTCAATCACTGAGCCACACCAGCCAGGGAGACATATATTGTGTACATCTCAATATTCAGAACTGTTTAAAAATTTTATTCATCAATTACAGTTTACACTCAATATTATTTTGTGTTACTTTTAGGCATACATCATAGTGAACAGATAATCATATATTTTACAAAGTGATCTCCATGATATTTCAAATATTCACCTGGTACTATACATAGTCAATACAATGTTATTGTTACAATCATTATGCTGCACTTTACATCCCCTTGAATACTTAGTAACTACCAACTTATACTTCTTTTGTTATTTTTAAATTATAGTTAATGTACAATATTACATTAGTTGTAGGTGTACAACCCCTTAATTAGACATTTATATAACTTACAAAGTTATATAATGTAAGTTATATAACTTACAAAGTTATATATATATAACTTTATATATATAAAGTTAACCTTAATGAATATATAGTACCCACTCGACACTATATATTGTTTTTAAAATATTATTGACTATGTTCCCTATTCTGTGCATTACATCCCTATCACTATTCTGTAACAACAAATTTGTACTTCCAAACCCCTTCAACCATTTTCACCCATCCCTCCAAGCCCTCTCCCATCTGGCAACCTTCAGGATATTCTGTGTCTATGAGTCTGTTTCTAGTCTGCTTATTATTTTTTCTGTAGTTCTCAATACCACATATTAGAGAAATCATATGGCATTTGTCTTTCTGGTATGACTTATTTTACTCAGCAAAATATCCTCTAGGTCCATCTATGTTGTTGCTGATGGCAAGATTTCATTTTTTTATGGCTGAATCATAGTCCATTGTATATACACACCACTTCTTTACCCATGCATGTATTGATGAATACTTCATATCTGGGCTATTGTAAATAATGTTGAAATAAACCAGTGACTGTATATGTCTTTTTTGAAGCTTAAATTTAATTTTATGCACATAGTATAATAGCATGAGAAAATATTAATTTATATTAGTAAATGTTACTTTTAAAATTTTTATTGAATTTATTGCTGTGACATGGGTTAATAAAATTATATAAACTTTAGTTGTAAAATTCTATAATATAGTATCTTTATGTTGTGTTGTGTATTCATTATCCCAAGTTATATTCCCTCATTTTAATTTAGTGCTTTTGGTTACTTAAGATAAGTACCCAGAAATGGAGTTGCTGTGTCTTATAGTGTTTGCCTTAAAGTCTATTTTGTCTAGTAGTATAAGTATTGCTACCTCAGCTTTTTTGTTTGTTTCATTTTTTAACTTTTTAATTTTTTAAATAACATTTTTATTGTTTTTCAGGTACAGTTAACTCCATTACCCCGCACCACTCACCACCACAGTACCAAACCCCACCTCCCACCCTCAAACCTACACCCCTATAGCTTTATACAGGTTCCTTGGTGACCCTTCCCTGTCTTTCACCAGTTATCCTCGTTTCCCCATCCCTCTGCTTACTGTCAGTTTGTTCTTTATTTCTGTGTCTCTCATTATATTTTGCTAGCTTATTTTATTCATTAGGTTTTACTTACAGGTGAGATCATACGGTATTTGTGTTTCATTGCCTGGCTATTTTCACTTAGCCTAATGCTCTCTAGATTCATCCATGATGTTGCAAACGTTAGGAGATCCTTCTTTCTTTCTGCTTCATAGAATTCCATTGTGTAAATGTACCACATTCTGATCCACTCATTTACTGAAGGTCACTTAAGTTGCTTCTAGCACTTGGCTATTGTAAATTGCGCTGCTGTAAACATTGGGGTGTATAGGTTCTTTTGAACTGGTGTTTCAGGATTCTTAGGGTATAATTCCAGCAGTGGAGTTGTTGAGTCAAAAAGCAGTTCTATTTTTAGTTCTCTGAGGAAATTCCATACAGTTTTCCACAATGGCTGCACCAGTTTGTATTCTCACCAACAGTACACTAGGGTTCCCTTTTCTCCACTTCCTCTCCAACACTTGTTTGTTGCTTTGTTTATGATGGCCATTCTGACTGGTGTGAAGTGGTATCTCATTGTGGTTTTAACTTTCATTTCTCTGATGGCTAGTGATGCTGAGCATCTTTTCATATGTCTCTGGGTCCTCTATATGTCCCCCTTGGAGATGTATCTGTTCATGTCCTGTGCCCATTTTTAAATTAGGTTGTTTGTCTTCCTGGAGTGGACTCATGTGAGTTCTCTATGTATTTTGGAGATCAAACCCTTGTTTGAGGTATCATTGGCAAATATATTTTCCCATATAGTTGGTTCCCTTTTCATTTCCATGTTGTTTTCTTTAGTTATGCAGAAGCTTTTTATTTTGATAAAAAAAATCTCATGTGTTTATTCTTTTCTTTATGTCCCTTGTTCTAGGGGACATAACAGTGAAAATATTGCTACATCGAATATCTGAGATTTTCACACCAATGTTCTTTAGGACTTTTATGGCATTATGACTTATATTTAAGTCTTTATCCATCTTGAGTTTATTTTTAAAGAATTTTTTTTAGATTTTATTTATTTATCTTTAGAGGGGAAGGAAAGGAGAGAAGGACAGAAATATCAATGTATGGTTGCCTCTCGTGCATTCCCCGCTGGGAACTGGCCTGCAACCCAGGCATGTGCCCTGACTGGGAATCGAACCACGATCCTTTGGTTCATAGGCCTGAGCTCAATCCACTGAGCTACACCAGCCAGGGCTTGAGTTTATTTTTCATATAGTAAAAGTTGGTGATCAAGTTTAATTTTTTTGCATGTAGCTGTCCAGATCTCCCAAAACCATTTATTGAAGAGGCTATTTTTATTCCATTTTATGCTTCTACCACTTTTGTAAAATATTAATTGACCACAGAGACATTGGTTTATTTCTGGACTCTCTATTCTATTCCAATGATTTATGTGTCTGTTCTTAGGCCAGTACAAACCTGCTTTGATTACAGTGGCCTTGAAACATAGTTTGATATCAGGTACTGTGCCCCCCCTTACTTTGTTCTTCTTTCCAAAAATTGCTGAGGCTATTTGGGGTCCCTTATGGTTCCATAAAAATTATTGATATGTTTGTTTTATATCTGTGAAATGTGTTGTTTGTATTTAAATTGGGAATGCATTGAATCTACAAATTGTTTTAGGTGGTATGGATATTTTGATTATGTTAATTCTTCTATTCCATGAACAAGGTATATGTTTTCATTTATTTGTGTCTTCCTTCATTTCTTTCTTTTAGGGTTCTGTAGTTTTCTTAGTACAGACTTTTTTACCTCCTTAGTTAGGTTTATTCCTACATACATTATTTTTCTTGTTGCTGTATCAAATGGAATTTTCCTTCTGATTTTAATTTCTGATATTTCATTGTTGGGGTACAAAATTCTGAATATTGACTTTGTACTTGCTATCTTGTCAAATTCACTTATTACATCAAGTAGATTTTCAGTGGACTCTTTAGTGTTTTCCATGTACATTACATTGTCATTTGCAAACAATGACAGTTTTACTTTCTCCTTTCCAATTTGAATGCATTTTATTTATTTTTACTTGTCTGATTTCAATGGATAGAACTTCTAATACTATATTGAATAGAAGTGGTGAAAGCAGACATCCTTATCTTTTTCCTGGTTTTGGTGGGAAAGCTTTTAGATTTTGCTCATTGAGTATGATGTTGGCTATAAGTTTTTCATATATGGCTTTTATTATTTTGAGGTATACTCCCTCTACTCCTATTTTGCTCAGTGCTTTTTATCATAAATAAGTGCTATAATTTATCAAATGTTTTTTCTGCATCTATTGATATGTTCATGTGACTTTTATCTTTCTTATTTTTGTGTGATGTATTACATTCATTGATTTGTAAATATTGTACCATCCTTCCATCCCTGAGATGAATCCTACTTGATCATCGCACATGTATGATCTTTTTAATGTATTTCTGGATGTGGTTTGCCAATAATTTGTTGAGGATTTTAGCATCTATGTTCATCAGCAATATTGGCCTGTAGTTTTATTTCTTTGTTGTGTCTTTATTTGGTTTTGGATTTAGGATGGTACTGGCCTCATAAAAAGAGTTTGGGAATCTTTCCTGTTAAATTTTTTGGAATAGTATTAGAGGGACAGGGGTTAGCTCTTCTTTAAGTATTTTATAAAATTCCTCTGTGACACTGTCTTGTTCAGGGATTTTGTGGGCTAGGAGATTTATTTACTGCTTCAATTTCAGTAGCTGTTATTGTTCTATTCAGGTTTCTGCTTCTTCTTCATTCAGTTTTTGAAGACTACATAATTCTAGAAATCTGTCCATTTCATCCAGATTATCAAATTTCATGGGATATAGTTGTTAATAGTGATTTCTGACAATTATTTGTATTTCTGTGGAATTAGTTGTAACCTCTCCTCTTTCATTTCTGATTTTATTTATTTTGGTTCTCTCTGTTTTTTTCTTGATGAGTCTAGTGAAAGTCTTGTCGATTTTTTTTTTTTTATCTTTCAAAGAACCAGCTCCTGGATTTATTGATCCTTTGAATTGTTCTTTTAGTATCTATGTTGTTTGACTCTGCTCTGATCTAGGTTATCCCCTTCCTTATACTAGCTGTAGGCTTTGTTTGCTCTTGTTCCTTCAGTTGTTGTATATGTAGGGTTAAATTCTTTATTTGAAATGTTTCTATCTGTTTTAGGTAGGTCTGTATTGCTATGAACTTCCCTTTCAGGACTTCCTTCACTGAGTTCCATAGGTTTTGGTCTGTTGTGTGTTCATTTTCATTGTTTTCCAGAATTTTTTATTTGTTCATTGATGTCATTATTAACCCATTCATTGTTTAATCCCATGTTATTTAATTTCCATGAATTTGAATATTTTTGAGATTTTTTCCTTAAGGTTGTTTTCTAGTTTCAGGGCCTCATGGTCTGAGAAAATGTTTGATATGATTTCATATTTTTTGAATTTGTTGAGGTTTATTTTGTATCATATCATGTGGTCTATCTTTGAAAATGTTCCATGTGCATTTGAAAAATGTGTAGTTTTACTTCATTGAGATGAAGTAAATATATAAATGACTTAACTGATATATATATCAGTTAAGAATTATATTATATATATAATATATATAATATATTATAATTATAATTATAATATATTATAATTCTATAATTATATTATATATATAATTATATATATATAATTATATTATATATATATATATATAATCAGTTAAGTCATTTTGATCTAGGGCATTATTCAGTGACCCAGTATCCTTGTTGATACTTTGTTTGGAAGATCTACCCATTGTTGATAGTCAGGTATTAAAATAGCCTAGTATAAGTGTGTTGTGTCTATACCTTTCTGAAAGATCCAAGATTTTTCTTATATATTTGGGTGCTCCTATGCTGGGTGCATATATGTTTATAATGTTTATATCTTCTTGATGGATTCTTCCCTTGAGTATTATGAAGTGTTCTTCTGTGTCTCTTTTTATGGCCTTTTTTTGAAGTCAATTTTATCTGATATAAGTATTCTTACCCCACCTTTTTTCCCTATCTGCTTGGAATATTGTTTTCCAACCTTTCACTTTCAATCTATGTAGGTCTTTTGTTCTTTGTCTCTTATAGGCAGCATATGTGTAGGTCATGTTGTCTTTTCCATTCAGCTACCCTATGTGTTTTGTGTGGAACTTTTAATCCATTTACTTTTAAGGTTATTATTGATAAGTACTTACTCAATTTTCCCTCTCTGTACCTTGTAACTGTCTCTCTCTCTCTCTCTCTCTCTCTCTCTCTCTCTCTCTCTCTCTCTCTCTCTCTCTTCTTAAAGCTATCCCTTTAGCACCTCTTATAATATTGGTTTGATGTAGGTATATTCTTTTAGCCTTCTTTTGTCTGGGAAACTCCTTATTTCACCTTCCATTTCAGTTGAGAGTCTTGCTGTGAAGAGCAAGCCTTTTCTTTTCATCGCTTTGAATATTTCTTGCCATCCCTTCTGGCTTGTAATGTTTCTGTTGAGAAATCAGCTGCCAGCCTTATCAGAGCTACCTTGTATGTTACTTCCTTTTTCTACCTTGCTGCCTTTAAGATTCTCTCTTTGTCTTTAAAATTTGTCATTTTAATTATGATGTGTCTTGGAGTGGGTCTCTTTGGGTTCATCTTGATTGGAACCCTCTGTGCTTCCTGAACTTGCATGGCTTTTCACCTGTCCATTTTAGGTACTTTTTCTGTCATCACTTTTTCAAACAGGTTTTCTATCCCTTGGTCTTTTTCTCTTCTTCTGATATTCCTATGATTCAAATGTTGTGTTTCATGTTGTCCTACAGTTTCCTTAAGCTATCCCCAAAATTTTTTAGTCTTTTTCTTACAGCTGCTTTACCTGAGTATTTTTTTATACCTTGTCTTCCAGCTCACTAATTTGGTCCTGTGCTTCACCCAGACTGCTTGTAATTCTTCCTAGTGTATTTTTATTATAAATATTGTATTCTTCATTTCTTTCTGGTTCTTGCTTATAATTTTTATTTCCTTTTTCATACTGTTGTAGTTCCCACTCAGTTCTTGTAGTCATCAATGAGTTTCCTGAGTATCCTTATAAACATTCTTTTGAATTCTATATCTGATAGTTTGCTTCCTTCCACTTCATTTAACTCTTTTACTGGGGAATATTCTATTCCTTTTGATTGAGGGTTCTTTCCTGTGTCCCTGTTGTAGGTGTCTCTTTTTGTTTGTTCTTGCAATTCTATGTGCTCTGCTTTGCCAGCTGTTTTCATTAGGATGAACCTCTGTGGTAGGGGTTCTGTGAGACTTAGTGGTGTACTCTTTTTTATCTCCATGTCTGGGTTCTCTAGGTTTGCCCTTTCTTCTGTCTGTGTGAGCGCTCTTCTTGTACTTGGACTTTATGTGTTGGTGGCTCCTTTGTTGGTGGGTTCTCCCTTCCAGCAGGTTTACTGGTTTTCACCTTGTCTTGTTTGCTGTTGTACAGGTGTTGGTTAACAAAGTAGTATTACCAGACCACCAAAGTTACACCAGCAAAACAAATCCCCTACCACATCAACAGTGTCTGCCACAATTGAACTAACATTCATAAGTGTGAAGAGAAATTGTGGATATTTTAATATATGACAAAAGAATATGAGATGACTTAAAGAGGGGAAAATGTTGTACTATGGTAAGAAGGAAAAGAATCAGTAAGGGTTGGGATGCAACTGAGGCAAAGAATGTGAGAAAGCAAAATTTACAACATAAGTAAAACATGAAAAGGCAATGTGAAAAAATAGGGTAAGAAGAGGGAAGCATATACTATGAGGTTTTAAGTAAAATTGAAAAGATACTGGACCAATAGCAGCAAAACTGTAGAAAATCCACAGTAGGGTCAATAGCAATAACTGCTGAATGAAGTTAAATAAAGGTGGAACAGGAATAAGAATGTTGCAGAAAAGCAAATATGAGATGTCTACAGTAAAGAAAACTTATTTTGATAGGACGGGGGAATTGACCTAATAAGCGTAAGGAGTAATGCGCAGGTTGAGAGAAGATGGAATAAAGAAAAAGGCAGAAAAAAGGGAGAGCAAAAACAATGAAATACAATTCCTTACTTGACTGATCATGAGCAGGGTGAAGGCAAAATGGAGTAAGACCAAGGGAAAGTATTCTATGGGATTTACAGTGAGCAAATAGGAGTTCCTTTGGAGAAGTACAACAATAATCATATTTCACCCAACTAGCCACTGTTTATAAAAGGTGAAGAAAAAACAAGACTCTTATTAGAAAGGAAAAAGAATGTGAGCTGACTTCAGAAAGAAGTGTACTTATGCGAGGTTAGATGGAGGAGAAGTAATGAGAATAGAGGAATGAAGTTGGCATAGTGCGAGATAAAATCAAGTTAACCACAACAGTAATAAAGCTCAGGAAGATGGTAAAATCAATTAAGACTGGGGAACAGTGCTGCTGTGTGTGATTTAGAATAATAATAGTATCATAAGAAACATATAATCTGAATAAAAAGAATAAAAAGTAGAAGACCAAAAATAATATGTTATTTGGAACATGAGTGAAGTGAAAGAAGGAAAATTAAAATGCAGTATGAAGGGGAGAATAAAAAAATCAAACAATAAAAATGAAGAAAGCAAAAAACTAAATAAATGGAAATAATAGAAATAAAAACACATGCAAATTCTGAAAGATAGCAAAATGAAATATGTCTCAGCTGTCGGTATTCACCTTCTGATGTCTTTCTGGATCCATCTCCGGTTTTCTCACAGCTCCAGGTCTTGACTTACTATTGAAAAGAGAAAGCCTTTTGCAGATTTTATATCTGCTAAGCCGGTTTTGTTGGTCTCCCAGGATCCTGCAGGTAGAAGGCAGCTGAGCTCCATTTTTTTTCTTTCCTGTGGTTCCACAAGGATGAGGTCTCACTCTGGGCTACAATAATCATAGGTACCCAGTTTCTAGCCCATGCCCTCAGAGCACTGAGCAGCCCACACTGTCTACTCTGCACTCTTGCCAGGCCAGCGCCTGTAATCCATCTCATTTGCAACCCTTTGATCAGTCCGTGAGGTACACTGAGTGGGAGCAAATCACACCCACACTCTTCCCTCTTTGCTGGCTTGGCTGCTGTGCATGTGCAAAGTCCCCACACAGTGGTTCAGCTCCACCATTGGAAGAGGTCTCTCTGGACGCTGCTGCCTCTCTGAGCCCCAGATGTTCCCCTTTGATCAATCCAAGAGGCACCCTGGGTAGAAGTAAATCTTACCCTAACCCCTCCCTCTTTGCTGGCCCAGCCACTGTGCATGCGAGGTCCCTGAATAGTGCTCATTATTTTTTTTGAGAAAAGTCCCCTTGGGTGCAGCCAGCCAGTCCTAACAAGTGTCCAGCTTTCCACAGAGTCCAACTCTCTGACCAATTCAGAGTCCATCCGGGTCACTGCCAGTCATTGTCCATGCTCCCCAGCTCCAGGTGTCAACTGGCTTCTCAATTTCTCTGGTATTGCCCCAGCCATTGACTGCTGCCCCAGCCAGGGTGCACTGCCTGTTGTATGTCATTTATTGCCTTTTTATCCCTCCAGATACTTTGTATGTCCATGTCTTTGCTGGCATGTGTCTGAGACTTTCCTGTTCTGGGAGGAGATGGGGATGCTAGGTTGCTATCACTGACCTGGCTTTCCTCCAGTGCTCCTGTAGCAGCCATGATCTCCAGCACAAGGCCTGGGGACTTTCCTGTTGGACTACAAAATCTCCTTACTGCACATCTTTAAGCATCCTCTCCACACTTTGGCTTCCAAACTTTGTATCAGCTGGGATTCTGTTGCTTGTTCACTCTGTTCTTTGGAAGATCAGCTAAGTGTCCCAGTTGGGTGCACAAACAACTGGGCTCTGCTCCTACCTACATCACTGCCATCTTCCTTCTGCTTCCATTTTTTAAAAATATCTTTATTCATCCATTTACTTTCAATCTGAGTGTGTGTCTTGTGATCCGAAGTGAGTCTCTTAGAGACCATATATGAAAAGATGTTTTATTATTCATTCAATCATCCTAAGTCTTTAAATTGGAGTATTTAATTTATTTGTATTTAAACTAATTGTTGAAACATCTATATTTATTGACATTTTATTATTCATATTAATTTTCTTTTTTTTTCTTCTTACAGAAGACCCTTTAACATTTATTATAATCCTGGTTTGGAGATGAACTCCTTTAGCTTTTTCTTGCCTGGTAAGTTCTTTTTTCTCTTTCAATTCTAATGACACCTTTCTGTAGAGTTATCTAGATTGCAGTTCCTTGTTTTACATTATTTTGAGTATTTTGAGCCAGTCTCTCTGGCCTGCAGTTTTTGCTGAGAAATCAACTAACAGTCTATGGGAGCTTCCTTGTAAGTAACTAACTGCTTTTCTCTTGCTACTTGTAAGATTTTGTCTTTCACTTTTGGCATTTTAATTATGATGTGTCTTGGTGTGGACCTCTTTGGATTCATCTTTTTGGGGATACTTTGTGCTTCCCGGACTTTTACATCTATTTCCTCCAGTAGGTTAGGGACATTTTCTGTCATTATTTTTTTCAAATCATTTTTCTATTTCTTACTCTCCATCCTCTCCTGCTGGCAACCCCATAATTTGAGTGTTGGTATGCTTGCAACTGCCCCAGAGGCTCTTTAAACTGTTCTTGCTCTTTTAGACTTCTATTCTGTTTGCTGTTCTCACTGGGTGTTTTCTGTGTCCTTATATTCCAAAGTTGTGATTTGACTCTCGCTTAATCTATTCTACTCTTGTTTCCCTGTAATTTACTCTTCACTTCAGTTAGTGTATTCTTCATTTCTGACTGTTTTTTAATGTTTTTCATGTTCTTTTTTCTCTTTTTTAAATATATTTTATTGATTATGCCATTGCAGTTGTCTCATTTTTCTCCCTTTATTTCCCTCCACCCTGCACAGTGCCTCCCATCCACAGTCCCCACCCTGCTTAGTTCACATTCATGGGTCATATATATAAATTCTTTGGCTTCTACACTTCCTGTACTATACTTAACCTCCCCATCTATTTTCTACCTACAATTTATGCTACTTATTCCCTGTATCTTTTCCCCTAATTCCCTCCTCCTCTTCTCCACTGATAACCTGCCATGTGATCTCCATTTCTGTGATTCTGTTTCTGTTCCAGTTATTTGCTTAGTTTATTTTTTATTTTGTTTGGTTTTTTTAGGTTCCGCTGTTGATAGTTGTGAGTTTATTGTCATTTTAATGTTCATAGTTTTGGTATTTCTTTTTTTCCTTACATAAGTCCCTTTAACATTTCATATAATAAGGGCTTGATGATGATGAACTCCTTTAATTTGACCTTATCTGGGAAGCACTTTATCTTCCCTTCCATTCTAAATGATAGCTTTGCTGGATAAAGTAATCTTGAATGTAGGTCCTTGCCTTTCATGACTCCTTTCCAGCTCCTTCTTGCCTGAAAGGTTTCCTTGGACAAATCAGCTAATAGTCTTATGGGAACTTTGTAGGTAACTGTCTCCTTTTCTCTTGCTGCTTTTAAGATGCTCTCCTTGTCTTTAATTTTGGCTAATGTAATTATGATGTGCCATGGTGTATGTCCAACCTCTCTGGGTTCAACCTCTTTGGAACTCTCTGAGCTTCCTTGACTTCCTGGAAGTCTATTTCCTTTGCCAGATTGGGGAATTTCTCCTTCATTATGTTTTCAAATAAGTTTTCAATTTCTTGCTCTTCCTCTTCTCTTTCAGGCATCCCTATGATTTGGATGTTGTAACGTATAAGGTTGTCCCAGAAGTTCCTAGTCCTCTCCTCATATTTTTGAATTTTTGTTTCTTCATTCTTGTCTGGTTGAACACTTATTTATTCCTTCTGGTCCAAACCATTTATTTGAGTCTGGTCCAAACTGTGATTTGAATGCAGTTTCCTTCCCTTCACTTTTGGTTCCCTGTATATTGTCCTTTATTTCACTTTCATAGCCTTTACTTTTCCCTCTGTTTTGTGACCACACTCAACCAATTCTGTGAACATTCTGATTACCCATGTTTGGAACTGTGCATCTGATAGGTTGGCTATCTCTTCATCACTTAGTTGTATTTTTTTGGGAGGGAGCTTTCATTTGGGCCATTTTTTCTTTTGTCCCTGTGTGCCTGTTATGTGGTAAGGGGCAGAGCCTTAGGCATTTGCCAGGGTTGGGCGACCCAGATAGCTGCATTGTGATGCTACATGTTGGGGAGGAATCCAAGAAGGAACAATACTGCTTTTTCAGCTCTTTGTCAGGTTCAATCACTTCTGCCACTACCCAAAAGCAAATTGTGCCTTTCTGGCATGGATTCTCAGGTGTGTGGTTTTCTGTACATTCTAGGACCCTGTGGATCTCTCCACCAAACTCTCCTGTGAGGCTGGGAGTTTCTCCCACCACCTCCACTCCCACAGGTTTTTTTCATTCAGAAGTTCTGAGGCTTTATTTCACTATGCCAGAACCCTGAGTTCTGTGGTATGTCTTCCTCCCCAGTTGTTCCTCCCAGTTTATCCTCACGCAGGTGTGGAACCACTTATTCTGCCAGTCGCTGCCTTGCCCAGTATACCACCTGCTGCCTTTCTGTGAGTCCTCTCCTCCCAGTTGCTCATCTCTGCCCATCCTACCCGTCTAGATGAATATTCTTTAACTCCTTGGTTGTCAGACTCCCATACAGTTTGATTTTCTGGCAGTTCTGGTTGTTTTTGTTTTTAAATATGTTGTTGTTCTTCTTTTGGTTGTGCGAGGAGGCAAAGTGTGTCTCCCTATGCCTCCATCTTGGCTGCAAGCCCTTCATGCCTTTTTTATCCTGTTGAAATTCTCTCTAAGGTCTTTAAGTATCAAAAAAACATTATTTTGAACTCTCTATCTGGTAGTTTTCTTGCCTCTGTTTCACTTCATTCTTTTTCTTGAGATTTATCCTATTATTTTATTTAGGAGGAGACCTGTTTCTCTGTCTCCTCATGTTGGCTGCTTCCTTGTGCTTGTTTATATGTATTAGGTAGAGCTGCTATGTCTCTCAGACTTGGGGGACATAGTTCTGTAGGACCCTGTGGCACAACTTCCCTGGTCACCAGAGCTGAATGTTCCAAGTATGCCCCTGTGTGAGCTGTTGCACCCTCCTATTGCAGTTGAACCTTAATTGCTGCAGATATATCACTGGGAGGGATTGATCCTCTGGCCCATTGGCTGCAAGGACCAGATTTGACTACCACAGAGGAGCTTCTCTGAAGACATGAACCCCATGAAGCAAGACTGGCTTCAGTGGGTCTTTGGTGCCTGCCAAGTTCACCCCTTGTGTGTGTCTCTAGTGGACATCGTTCAGTGGTAATCTGGTATGGTCTGAAGCTCTACACCAGGATGCACTGGCTCTGGGGCCTTCCAGGAGATGCAAGGTCAGCTACCACCTATGCCCTGCCCAGGGCCACCTGGAATGAGCTACAGAGAAAACTGAAGGTGGCTCTTATTTGTGCTGAGTTTAAGGTGCCTGGAAGAGGCCAACCTGTGAATTGAGACCAGTTGCCGCTGGTGCCAACTCAGGGGCCATTTAGCAAGAGATATAGGCCATGTCAAAGCCAAATGATAATAGTTTGACAGATTTTAGGAAAGTCTGAAGCATGAGCCCAGACAGGCCATTTGAATAGAAAAGGTAATGGAAAGGGTTTAGGTGGGCCCTAAAGCTGAGTGGTGAGGAGTCTTAGGGAATCACTATGATGGAGCTAACAATGTTAGATTGATAGAAACTCAGATATAGTACCTGTCTGCCAGCTTTGTAGGGGGAGGGTTCAGCAAAGGAAAAATGGCCTCTACCAGTACTTCTGTGAGGGAGAATGCTACTTTTCCAGCTTTCACCCTGATGCCAGACAATTTGTTCCTCCCCTATGTCCGTGGTGCCTTTAGAGCTGCTGCCCCAGGACTGGATCTTAGAGTGAGTTAGTTCAAGTAAGTCCGTGTGGGGGCTCTTTAACAGGAACTGCCTGGAACTCCAGAAGTTTCTGTCTTCTTCAGCCATGATTACCACTGTTTTTTACAGCCAGAAGTTATGGGGATTTCTCTTTCTGGCACTGGTATTCTGTGCCAGGGTCCCATTGTGGGTCTTGCATCCCTTGTTCTTCAGCGGGGGACCACTACAGTCAAGATAGCCTTCCTGATTTTTATTTGTGTGTGGGACAAGGCTGTTCCATGTCTCCACCCCTCCTACCAGTATCATGTGGCTTCCTATATTCTTAGTTACAGGACTTCTACTCACCTAGATTTCAGGCAGTTCTGACCGATAGTGCTCTGCAGTTTAATTGTAATTTTGATGTGGTTGTGAGAGGATGCAAGTACTGTGTTTACTTATGCCACTATCTTGATCAGAATTCCCAGGAATGGATTTTTAAAGGTGTGGCCCTATTCCCTTCAGAGGTAAAAAACAAAGAAATAAAAAAAACCTTCAATAAAGATATTAACTGGTATAGTTGAAAAGATGAGAAACAAGTTAACAAAACCTCCAGAATATAAAAGTAAAATCAATTTGATATAGCTCGTAACTTAAAACCACATTTTAAATAAATAACTTTATATCTATACATATATTAATAGATATTTTAAATTGTGTTTGAGTTGGGGAGAATTCTAAAAGTAAAAAAAAATCTTTAATAATATTGCTTCATGGTGGTAACATCTATTAACAACATACAGGTTCTAGATATATAATTTTAAAGTATATTTTATTGATTATGCTATTAGAGTTTCCCAATTTTTTTCTCCCCTTTATCCGCCCTCCATCCTGCACACCCCAACCCTGCAGCCTACCCCCGACTCTTAGTTCATGTCCATGAGTTGTACATATAAGTTCTTTGAATACTTTGTTTCCTACACCATTCTTAATCTTCCCCTATTTTATGCCTACCATTTATGCTTCTTATTCCCTGTACCTTTTCCCCATGATTCTTCCCCTCCTTCTCCCCACTGAAAACCCTCCATGTGATCTCCATTTCTCTGTTTTTTTTCCTGTTCTAGTTGTTTGCTTAGTTTGTTTTTGTTTTCTAGGTTGAGTTGTTGATAGTTAGGAGTATGTTGTCATTTTACTGTTCATAATTTTTGATCTTCTTCTGTTTCTTAGAAAAGTCCCTTTAACATTTAATATAATAAGGGCTTGGTAGTGATGATCTCCTTTAACTTTACCTTAAATTAATACTATATATTACTGTAATAAAAATACATTCAACATAGTATTTAGAAGAATAGCTTTAATAATTTGAAAAGCCATTTGAATATTCTTCTATATCACTAATAGTCTTCTACAGTATCATTTTAATGTATACATAATGTTCCATTTTATTAATTTACCAGTTTATTTAATAAATTCCCTATTTATCAATAGATTATTCCTATTGTTTCCATGATAATCAACTATGGTGAATATTATTGTATCTAAATTTATGAATGCTTATATCCTTAAGAGAAAAACTTAGAGATCTTTGAGATAGGTCAAATGTGCAAATAATTTACAATGTTTGATATAATACTAAAAAAGTCTCAAAAGTCTTGAGTCAAAAACTCTGTCACCACATGTGAACATGTTCTCAATGAAGCTTTATCAATACTCAGTGTCTCCATTCTTTTTTCAATATAAGTTTGATGGGGAAAGCAAGATATATTTTTTAGACTTTAATTACTAATGAAGTTAAACATATTTTGGCTATTTTAATAAATTGTTTATCTGCATGCTTTGTTAAGTTTTACTATATACGGTAAGAGAAAAGTCTATTCCTTATTATTATTGTGAGTTTTGATGTTGTTGGTGAATTTTCTGATTAACCTTGACATGCAGTTGCCTGCATTTTCAAAAGGAGAGAGCTTGGCTTCATAATTTTTTTTTTAATTCTACTGTTTCTATATTTTTTCCTCATTAATTTGATTTTCTCCTGTTTCCCTTAGATTTATTAATGGTTTCCTCTAAAGATTCTTGAAATGAAATGTTAATTTATTTATTACTATTATAATCCAATAGCAAGGTTCATATCTGTTTTTTCGCCATTAATGCAACAGGGTGCAGCCAAGAGGGGAGCCCAAAAAAGGGATTTGGAATGGGGTCCAGAACTCAAAATGTCCAGGAAATATTAGAAAGATATATAGGATGTCCTCCCCCTACACCACAGGTGTGAGTTGGGGGAAGGGACACATGGAGCAGGAACATGCAAAACTGTTTTGTACAACAACAGCTTTGCAACTAACCTCTGGCATGATCTTCTAAATTTCTGTAACCTTTAACTGGCTGCATAGATATGTTAAATAGCTGTGGCCATGCTCTCAGCCAGGGGGATGGAAAGGGACTTCTCCCCCAACATGTAACTGAGGGTAGGTCCCCCAGGTGACAGCACCTGAATGAGAATTTGGACAAGATTGGCTCCACGCCATGGGACCACACCTGCCCAGACTCATGCAGGGAGCCCAGTAAAGCTGGAAGGATAAGGAGTGCTGGCAAGTGTGGCTGATTGTGGGAGGAGTCAGAAATGGGGCTGCAGAGGAGGATTGTGGTGAGGATTTAAACCGAGACACGGTAAGCTCTTTATATATTTTGGAGATTAATCCCTTCTCTGAGGTATCATTGGCAAATATGTTTTCCCATACAGTTGGTTCTCTTTTGATTTTAATGCTGTTTTCTTTAGCCTTGCAGAAGCTTTTCATTTTGATGAGATCTCATTTGTTGATTCTTTCCTTTATGTCTTTTGCTCTAGGGGATGTATCAGTGAAAATGTCGCTGCATGAAATATCTGAGACTTTCCTGCCTATGTTCTCCTCTCGGACTTTAATGGTCTCACAGCTTATATTTAAATCTTTTATCCACCTTGAATTTATCTTTGTGTATGATATAAGTTGGTGCTCGAGTTTCATTTTTTTTTTGCATGTAGCTGTCCAATTCTCCCAATACCATTTGTTGAAGAGGTTCTTTTTACTGCATTTTATGTTGCTGTCCCCTTTGTTGACTATTAATTGACTGTAGAGACTTATGTTTATTTCTGGGCTCTCTGTTCTGTTCCACTGGTCCATGCACCTGTTATTATGCCAGCACCACACTGTTTTGATTACAGTGGCCTTGTATTTCAACAGACACAAAGGATCCAGAGACACATGAAAACATGCTCAATATCGCTAGCTATCAGAGAGATACAAGTTAAAACCACAATGAGATACTACTTCACACCAGTCAGAATGGCCATCATAAACAAAGCAACAAACAACAAGTGTTGGAGAGGTTGTGGAGAAAAGGGGACCCTAGTTCACTGCTGATGGGATTGCAGACTGGTACAACCACTATGGAAAACAGTATGGAATTTTCTAAGGAAACTAAAAATGGGTCTGCCTTTTGACTCAGCAATTCCACTGCTGGGATTATATCCCAAGAACCCTGAAGCACCATTCCAAAAGAACCTATGCACCCCAATGTTCATAGTAGCACAATTTACAATAACCAAGTGTTGGAAGCAACCCAGGTACCCATCAGTAAATGAATGGATCAAAAAGCTATGGTACATTTACACAATGGAATTCTATGCAGTAGAAAGAAAGAAGGAGCTCCTACCCTTTGCAACAGCATGGATGGAACTGGAAAGCATTATGCTAAGTGAAATAAGCCAGGTGGTAAAAGACAAATACCATATGATCTCACCTTTAACAGGAACCTAAAGAACAAAACAAACAAACATGCAAAATATAACCAGAGACACTGAAATAGAGAACAAGCTCACAGTGACCAGAGGGGAGAGGGGAGGGAATTTCAGGGGAAATGGGGAAGGGTTTATAGGAACAAGTATGAAGGACACATGGACAAAAACTAGAAGGGGTGGAAATGGGAGGGAGGTGGAGAGGGCTAGGGGGTGGGCTGGGATGGGAGTAAAAGACAGAAAACTATACTTAAACAACAATTAAAATAAAAAATGAAAATTTAAAAAATAAAATAAACAGAGACACGGCAGCCATTAGGGATAAAACCATGCGGCTGTGGGAGGGAAGAAAGCCACGAGCTTCAGGCAGAGTGGGGACCCCCACAGCCATGTTAGGGAGAGAACCACACAGCTTTGCCAGAGTGCAGAACCCTGCAGCTTTAGTAGAAGAGGACCACGTGGTTTTGGGGTGCTTCCTCTGGCCATGTGGGAAGCAGGAGAGACTTTGCCAAGAAGAAGGGTCAGAGAACTCTTGTCAGTAGGCCATGAGAAGGTGCCACAAGGTTTTACATTAATTAGAGATCCTGCCTGCAGGGCGATACAAATGTCAGTGTCAAGAGCCTGAATTACTGATGTTTGCTTCTTTTCCTGAGTTATGGTACCCAGAATTAGGGCAGGGGGAGAAGGAAGCACTGTGGGCATCTATGGGTATCCAAAAGGACTTTGATATTTTAATGAAGACATAGATCACTACTTTAAGTCTGTATAGGATTAAACAAACATTTCCTTTCCTTTTCACAAATCTCTGGCATTGAGAGACGTCTTCCTATCTGGCGGTGGACATAACGAACCTGGTAGGGGGTCCTTTCAGTAATTGTGACCCCCCCTTTGCCCTGTGTGTGTATCTGTTCTGTAACAGTTTTTGGCATCCCTGAGTAGGCAATAATTGCACCCCCCACCAGTCTGTTCTGTAACATTAATGTAGTGTTCAGAATATAATAAACAAAAAAATAAAATATCAACTTAATTAAAATTTAAAGATATCAATTGTCTTCCAAATTTGTCAATTTCCACAATTATTTTCATTATTATCTAAATAACCTGAAATTACAGGTTAATTATTTGCTCTAAAATAGAGCATTATTTCTATAAAATTCAATATAAAATAACTATTATATTGTTGGAATTTTTTCTCAGATAATATGACCAGTACAGCTTTTATTTAGTTAAAAAAGAACTATGTTTTTATTTACTTTGTTGTCTGACAAATTATCAATTTTTTAATTTTTTTTCAAAGTTGAGGCAAACTATAATTCACATAGTCTTTATATATCTCTCCCAAAATATTTCTTAGCAAATAAGAGAAAAATAGAAACTTTATAGTTAGATACACTGGGCAAATACCACCTTAACCAAATGATCAAACTCAGCATTGCAAGTAATTAGACATATCACTCTCATGAATCCCATGATGTGATGCACTGAGACGGAACCAACACCATCTGTGGTATTCCCGCTGGAATTGTATAATTTCAGTTCAATCTGAGAATATATCAGATGAACACAAATTGAGGAATATTCTATGACCAGTGCTCTCCAAAAGTGTCAAGATCCTGAAAGACAAGTAAGAAAGAGAAACTATTAGAGGCTGAAGAAGACGAAGGAGGAATGCAAAGTGGGACCTCAGATTGGATTTTGAAATAGAAAAAAAGGACATCAGAGGAAAAGTGAGTGAAATTTGAATAAGGTCTTTAGTTAAAAATATCATACCAGTGTTAATTGTAAATATTACATGAACTTTAGAGGAAGCTTGGTGAAGAGCACAGGGACCTGTTGTACTATTTTTGCAATTTTTTTAAAATCTAGAATTGATTCCAAAAATGGTTTTAAACTTTTCAACTGTTTATATCTATCACTTTGAGACTACATAACCTGATAATTTCTTACTCTGAATTTTCATGTCCTTATAAGTAAATTGGGAAAAAGCATATCACACTAATATTTTTGAGAAATTAAAAAAATTCTCTTGACTCATTTTACAGATTCAACAAATATTTAGTGAATCTAAAATAATTGTCTCAAATGCTGTGAAGGTAGTGCATGTTCATTGTTTTTAGGGTGCAAAGTTTAATGTAAATCTGTTAAATCCATATTTATTTTTATCTATTTAATTTGCTAAATACAGAAAAAGTGTAACAGAATTTTCACTTACTTTTCAATGAAAAAAAAATGTAAATAGCCCTTGTGGTGTTATTTGGTGGATAAATTTTCATGACTGCTCCAATATTTTGTGTATTATACTTTTTTATTTGTGTTTTTCTTTAGCTAATGTTAATGATGTTATGGCTGCTTCTTCTTTACTTGTAATTTTCTGATGTATAATTTCTTCTTTTTAGTTCCTCTCCATTGGAGGTTTTATTTTTTGTTAAAAAATTTTGCTTTTTACATATTTGAGATCTTAATCTTTGTCTGCCATGTGTGTTGAAATCATACTATCCTTATCTTTGCTTTTGGTCTAAATAGTTAAATATATCTTACATCCAATGATACTTTTTTTTTGTTTTAAGATTCACAGTTATGGGGAAAAGGAAGTATATTTGACAAGTGTTCTCTCTTGAATCACCTGAAATGATTCCACCTCAGACTGGGTGAATGCCTGCTCAAACCTCTCAAGAAGAGTTCAAAGACAACAGGAAGCTGAAATTGATAGGCTGAGAACCAGTGGCATGTCAGGAGTCAAGAAAGAAAGTGGCTATAGTTGTTGACTTTTAGCCTTGGGCCAGATCTTTTTTTTTTCTTCAATCTGAGGTGAAGGCTAATGTCACTGACTTTCTCTCTGTTTTGCAAGGTTGCCCTTATGTCAGAACAACTGAGCCCCATGTTCTGCCGTATTCTGTCCATACCATGCATGAGTCAGGAGTAAGAGATGAGGCCAACACTTAGTGCCTGATGCACAGTTGTTTTGAGATCTGGAGAATTCATCTGTGATTTTAACCCACTCCCCTCTCCAGTGTTCTCATCTCTTCTCCCTGTGGTTCTCTTCCACTCACTCTCCTGGCCAACATTCGATTTTACCCTTAATGTAAACTTTGAAGTGGTCGTTTTTTCTTCAGTCTGCTCTCACCTATATTGTATTATACAGAAATGTGTATGACACTTTCCTCTCGATGCTAATCCAGGTACTAAATATATTTGCCTAGCTTCATGTTATATTAGGAGAGTAGTATGGAGATAAATGTATAAAGTCAAATTATCACATTGACCTAAATAAAAACTTTTAAATTGCTGGAAACATCAAATATTGCCAACTGACTAATTTTGTGATAGGATAAAACCAGGTTGAAACAAACAAATGTTTGTTTGTTTTTTGATTTAAATGTCATGGGTTTTTCTGCGATCTATTCTTTGCTTTATCTCAGGAAGGTAAAAATTGCAGGCATAAAAAGGATAGAAGAAGGGCAGCAATAGAATTGGTTGTATTTTTAATTCCTTTATTTTTATCTGTATAACTTGATTCCCCTAAGTTTAGTTAAACTTTGAAAGTTTTTTTAATATAAAACAATGGGTAAAATAGCTGAACTTCTTGCCCCATAACGTTATTTTAGGGAGTGTTGTAGGTAAGATTTGACCAAAAGGAGACTCTCATGTACCATACAAGGTGTAAGACAAACTAATGAGTTAATTCTGGGAAATAATTTAGAATTTCAGAATCCTATTCCATTCCAAGTACCAGAGATCCAGGATTTTTAATTGCTGCACCAAACAACATGGGGAACTGAGTTTTTCTGGGATGTAATTTATTGTGAAAACCCAGTCTTGGTGGTCAAAACTAATGAAGAGAGCCAAAACTCTTGGCAAAATTTGAACAAGACATGGGCCATGTTCACATGCTGCTTCCAGTTTTGCTCCAGAAAGTTGGACCTGCTTTGCTCATTTGAACCTTATAACTATCTCATCAGAAAATAGGTTTAAAAATGCCAGTTGTTTGGCTAAAGTAAAGTGAATTTAACAGGGCTGACTATAAAGATGATCACCTTATTCATTTTCATGTAATGGTTTATTGAAGTTAATTGTTCCATGCCTCTCATAAAACCCCATATAAATGCCTTATGTTAATGTTATTTATAAATGTTGATTATAATCTAATAGAAGGCCCTGTAGCCCCACACAGAACCTGATACATTACTTGGGAATTGTAGATGATCTCAAAATTTGGAACTGAATTGAATCCTCTATAAATTAAAAGATTATTTTATATAATTTTAAAATTATTTACTGTTATTTACTGCATTTTAAAACAACTCATTATTTGAAAAATAATTTTATAATTCCTTAAAAATATATGTCTACACTTATCACATGCCTTACCAAATCATACATAAATCATATGCCTTACCACTCTTAGGTATTTACCTAATAAAAATACATGTCCATATAATGATTAATACAAAAAGTCCATAGCACTTTCTTCACAATTACCAAGTATTGAAAATAACCCAGATTTCTATCTACTGATGAAAAAGCAAATTGTGATTTTTTCATGCAGTGGAATACTATGCAACAATTAAAGAGGAAGAACTACTGATACATGCAAAGGCAAACATGAATTTCTAAAGCAACATGCTAACTCAAAAAATATATACAAAAGACCACATTCTTTATGACTCCATTTGTAAAGGATCCTAGAAAAGAAAAACTATAGTAGCAAAGAGTAGATCAGTGGTTGCCAGATGCCAGACATGGGAGAAGAGACTAACTGCAAAGGGCACAAGGGGAGTTTCCAGGGCAGTAAGAAGGTCCTATATCTGGATTATGGTGACAGTTTCACAGCTATATGACATACCGTTGCCAAAGCTTATAAAATGGTACTCTTAAAATAGGTAAATTTTATTGTATGTAAATCCTAATCAATACAGCATATTTTAAAATAATAACAATAAACTTTGTTATTAA
>PVKM010019364.1:0-24251 GCA_004027735.1 Carollia perspicillata
CGTGCTCATGAAACAGCTTCTACAGCCTCCACTGACTAGTACAGTGAAGTCGTCATTGTTCACACATGTGCATTCCAGTCCACTCTCCTTGGCTGCCAGGTTACATTGATGTTGCACAGACCATTATCATTACATTAACAATGGTCGGATTTTTTTCTGGACAGACGTCTATCGAAAACTGAATTCATTTAAGTAGCACGATACAAAATAAATATCCAGAAAGCAGTTGCATTTTTATACACCAATAATGAACTAGCTGAAAGGGAAACTAAGAAAAGAATCCAATCCCATTTGTAATCGCATGAAAAAAAATTCTTGGGAACAAATTTATCAAGGATGTAGAAGGCTTGTACTTGAAATACTATAAGACATTGAAAAAACTGAAGAAGACAAACAAGTGGAAGCATATACCATGTTCATGAATAGGAAGAATTAACATCATTAAAATGTTTATACTACCCAAAGCAATCTACAGATTCAATGCAATTCCCATCAAGATACCAGTGGCATATTTTGCAAAACTAGAACAAATATTTCAAAAATGTATATGGAACCACTAAAGACCCTGAATGGCCACAGCAATATTGAAAACGAAGAAAAAAGTTGGAGGAATCATGCTACCTGATATTAAACTATACTACAAGATCACAGTAATCAAAATAGCATGGTTCTGGATAAAAACAGACATAGATCAATGGAACAGAATAGAGAGCCCACAAATAACCTTAGGCCTTTATGGTCAATTAATATTTGACAACGGAGGCATGAACGTATGAGGGAGGGACACAAAAAAACCTAATTTACTTATAAAATTGTGCATTTATTTTTATACATTTAAATATCAGTCTCCTTCAAAGTACTCTCCATTTGATGCAAAACACCCGTTGAGATGTTTTTCCCACTGCTCAAAACAGTTTTGAGCTCATCAATTTTTATTCTTTTAGTGCTTCTGCCATTTTTTGTTTCACCTCTTTACCACGGGCAAAATGTTTCCCTTTGAGGGCTTTTTTCATCCAGGAAAACAAAAAAAAAGTTGCTCAGGGTTAAGATCAGGCAAATAGGGAGGGTGAGGCACGGGGGAATGATGTTTGGGTCAAAAATTGCTGAACACTCAGCAAGGTTTGGGCAGGTGTGCTTGTAATCACCCATCATGGACTTGGCAAATGTGTTGAAAAGTCTTCAAAACAATTCACTGAAGTGAAATGCAGCCTTGCTCTACAATGCCAGCTGGTATACTGATACAGATGGGTTCCGAGAACACACCTAGCTGGGGAAGCCTGTACCACAAGGATCTCATCCCCCAGAAGATAATTCCTGGATTTTGGGGTCCCCCTAGTAATGGTATAGAGATTGTCTATTCAATAAATGATATTGGGAAAATTACACAGATATGTGCCAAAAAAAGAAAAAAACGAGACCACCTTCTCACACCATTCACAAGAATAAAATAGATTAAAGACTTAAATGTTAAGACTCAAAACCACGACAGTCATAAAAAAACACAGGTAGTAACATCTCGGACATTTCTCATAGCAATATTTTTTTATGATATATTGCCTCAGGCAAGGGGAAAAATAAACAAATGGGAGTACATCAAACTAAAAAGATTTTGCACAGCAAAGAAAGTCATCAACAAAATGAAAGGTCAGCCCACTGACTGGGAAAATATACTATATTTACCAATATATCTGATAAGGAGTTAGTATCCAAAATGTATAAAGAACTTATAAAACTCAACACCAAGAAAACAAACAATCCAATTAGAAAATGGGGAAAGGACCCAAATAGACACTTCTCCTATGAGGACATAAAGATGGCCAACAGACATTTGAAAAGATGCTCAGTATCATTAATCGTCAGAGAAACGCAAATTGAAACCACAATGAGATATCATCTCACACCTGTCAGAATGGCCATCATGAATAAATCAAGAAACAACAAGTGGTGGTGAGGATGTGGAGAAAGGGGAACCCCCACACATTGTTGGTGAGAATGCAGACTGGTACAGCCACTGTGGAAAGCAGTGTGGAGTTACCTCAAAAATTTAAACATGGAGCTGCCTTATGACCTAGCAATTCAACCTCTGGGAATTTATCCAAAGAAACCAGAAACACTAATTTGAAAGAATATATGAATCCCTATATTCATTGCAGCATTATTTACGATAGCTAAGATTTGGAAATAGCCCAAGTGCCCATCAGTAGATGAGTGGATAAATAAGCTGTGGTACATCTACACAATGGGATACTACTCAGCCATAAAAAAAAGGAAATCTTACCTTTTGGGACAGCATGGATGGACCTGCAAAGTATTACTCTAAGTGAAATAAACCAGTCAGAGAAAGACAAATACCACATGATTTCTCTTATATGTGGAATCCAATGAACAAAACAAACTTACAGACGTAATAGAAGCAGGCTCATAGACACAGAGAATAGACTGACAGGTATCAGAGGGGAGAGGGCTTGGGGGACTGGGTGAGAAAAGTAAAGGAATTAAGTGAAGAAGAAAAGCCCTCACAGACACAGACAACAGTATGCTGGTCACCAGAGGGAAAGGGGGTGGGGGAGGCAGAAGAGGGTCGAGAGGGGTTAAATGGGGATGGAAGGAGACTTGACTTGGGGTCTTAAACACAACACAATACACAGATGATGCCTTGTAGAATTGTACACCTAAACCCTATATAACTTTATTAACTAACATCACCCCAACGAATTCAATAAAAAAATCTTTTTTAAAAAAGGCTAGTTTCAGGTAAAACAGAAATGAGACTGGGAGGAGGAGAGGAGCTGTGTAATCGGGACAGTGGGTCTCATGCACCATCCCAGCTGGACTCTGCCCGGGCAGCTGAGCAGGCGGCTTTCCCCCGCTGCCCCGAGACAGAGCTCATCCTCCCCCTGGAAAACGGTCCTAACCTTAGTGTCCGTTGGCACTTCTAAGTCACTGAAGATATCCCACGAGTGTGAAATTAGGAAGCTTTACCAATCCAGAGTTGTAATTTATGTTCAAGTACCATTCCAGGTTTGGAGAAAACAACACAATTTATAGAGTCTGAATTAGTTGTGCTGCATATGAGTGCCGCTAAATTCTTCAATTTGTCAAAAAATGTTCTCCTGAAATCTGCAAATTTTCAGTTCAGAACATTTGGGTTGGTTATTTTTAGTGCTCCAGTAAGTTGTGAGAGTTCTAGTCACAGTCGCCAGTTACTGCCATGATCTTGTGTTAGTCACCTAACCTGTTTGGGCCTCTCAACCCTTCATTTGCAAAATCACTAGACAGTGTCTAATGTGCCCTCCAGCTCTAAAATTCTGATTCCTAACCATCAGGATAGGACACACAGGACAACACCCAAAGACCACATCTTAAATCTGAAAACAAAAGTTTAAAATCACAGAATTCCTGAGTTGGAAGGAACCTAATAGGTAAACTCAGTTTTTAAACTGAGTTTTTACACTGTTAACATTTTACATTTCATCACATTTATATACTGAGAAAACATACAATCAACACTCAAATTACCTGTTGTAATGGGGCCTCTGATAGCATGGAAAATCAAAATTTAGAGACAAAGAAAAACCTTTATGTTAGGCAAATATTTCAACTTTTTTTAAATTTTTAAAAAATCCTCATCCGAGGACATTTTCTCATTGCTTTCAGAGAGAGGGAAAAGGAAGAGGAGTAGAAAGAAAGAAACATCGGTGTGAGAAAGAAGCACTGATTGTTTGCCTCCCTCATGCACTGGGACTGAAGATCATACACGCCCAGACTGTAGATCAAGGCACCTGGACTTGGAATTGAACCCACAACCTAGGTATGTGCCCTGACCGAAAATCAAGCCTGCAACCTTTTGGCTATGGGAGGATGCTCCAACCAACTGAGGCATACCAGCCAGGGAAAAAGATTTCAACTTTTGTTATTATAAATGATACTGAGTGTCCAAATGTGTGTGTGTGGGGGGAGGGAAAGACAAAAAAAAAAAAAAAAACAAAGACGGAATGAGACATTTTAATTTACAAAGTTTAAAAAAATTCTTACAAACTACATAAAGATAATTAGAAGGTTCAGATGAGGTATAGGTATGATTAAAGTCTGTCCAAAATAAAAATATTAGGTTTCTGATTTACCATATGTGTTCTTTACAACAAATTATTAAGATGCTTTTTAACATTCTTATAAAATAGTTTAAAATCTCTCAACATATTGTTTTGACCCAAACTTAATTTGAGATAGTTAAGGATATCTTCTGCCTCTGTGATACTTAAACTTCCTTGAGATTAAATATCACTGATGTCTTGGAGAGATATTCCATGTTCATGGATTGGAAGAATTAACGTTGCTGAAATGTCCATATTACCTAAAGCAATCCTAAGATTTAATACAATCCCCATCAAAATCCCAGTGGCATCTTCCACAGAAATAGAACGAAAAAAATCCTCAAATTTGTATGGAACCACAAAAGACCCCAAATAGTCAAAGCAATCCCGAGAAAAAAACAAAGCTGGATGTTTCACACTTCCTGGCTTCAAACTATATTGCAAAACTACAAAAATCAAAACAGTATAGTATCGGCAGAAAACCAGACAGACAGACCAATGGAACAGAATTCAGAGCCCAGAAATAAATCCCCATATATAGGCAACTAATTTTCAACAAAGGAGCTAAAAACATACAATGAAGAAAGGAAAGTCTCTTCAAAAAATCTTTGGAAAACTGGAAAGCAAAACATGCAAAAGAATGAAAATAGAATGCTATCTAACATCATACAAAAATTATCTCAAAATGGATTAAAGACTTGAATATAAGACCCGAAACAATAAAATATATAGAGGAAAACATAACCACTAAACTTATGGATCTTGGTTTCAGAGGGATTTTTGTGAACTTGATCCCAAAGGAGAGGGAAGTAACAACAAAAATAAATGAATGGATAAATGTGACTACATCAAACTAAACATCTTCTGCATAGTAGAAGAAACCATCAACAAATAAAAAGACAACCAACTGAATGGGGGAAAATATTTGCAAATGATTCCTCTGATATGGGGTTAATATCTAAAATATATAAAGAACTCATACAACTCAACAACAACAAAAACAAACAATCTGATTGGAAAAAATGTGCAGAGGACCCAAATAGATATTTTTCCAAGGAAAACATACAGTTGGCCAAAGATGTATAAAAAAGATGCTCAATTTATTAGCTAAAGGGGAAATGCAGATCAAAACACCACAATGAAATACCACCTCACCCCTGTTAGAAAGACTGTTATCAATTAGACGAAAATAATAAATGATGGAGAGGATGTGGAGTCAAGGGAACCCTTGCCCACCACTGGCGGGCATGGAAATTGGTGCAGCCGCTATGAAAAACAGTATGGAGTTTTGTTTTTAAATTAAGAATAGAGCTACCATATGAAACGGGAATCCCTTTTCTGGATATCTACATGAAAAATTTGAAAACACTTACTCATAAAGATGTATGTACCCCTATGTCCAATGCAGCGTTATTTAAAAGAGACAAGAAATAGAAACAACCAAAGTGTCCTTCGATGGATGACTGGATAAAAAAATAAGTGGTGCATATATGCAATGGCATATTATCCAGCCATTAAAAAGATAAAATATTTCTATTTGCAACAATATGGATGGATCTCGAGAGCATTATGCTAAGTGAAATAAGTCAGATGGAAAGGGATAAAAACTGCATAATTTCACTCCTATGTGAGACATAAAGTAAGCAGCAAATGAACAAACAAAACAAACATACAAACAAGACAAACAAACTCATAGATACAGACTACAGAATGGTGGTTACCGGACAGGAAGAAGGGCGGGGGAGGATGAAGAGGGTGAAGGGGGTCAAATACACGGTGATGGAGGAGACGAGACGCCGGGTGGTCAGCACACAGTAGAGTGTACAGATGTATTGTGAATGTATACACCTGAAATCTACATAACGTTATTAACAAATGTTACCTCACTGAAGCTTAATACAAATTTTTAAGACTTCAAAAAAAATAAATCTACTCACTGATTTCTTCTTAACAGCACACCATCATTCTCATTACATATTTTTCTTACTTTGAAAAACTATTCTATCACTTTCACTGATATCTACTGGTTAGAGATGTAATTAAAAAAATTTGGCTCTCAATGATTGAAAGTATTTAGAGACATCATTTTTAGTAGCATTTAATTTGTAGCATAGTAAATACAGCTGCCTGCACAAGAATTTGCACCACTTTGGGAAGAAAACAATTAACTGTTCCTTTCTTCAGAAGGAAAGTACATAAGATAAAGAATTTCAACTATTCTGTGATTTCCTGTGGAAAACCCCGACTAAATGAGGAGAATTACAAGTGAGTAGAACTGGGAAATTTTCTTTGTCTGATTACTTGTTGCCATTTGTTGGTTAATTTACATCCCAGACACTGATAGGGCAAAAGAGAAAACCAATCTAAGTGTCAGACTGAGGTTAACCAACACAGTGTACCATCTACATACTATGACGTAAGCAAAAGGGGGAAAGGGGAAACACCAAAATTTCTAACAAGCTCTAGGATAACATCAGCCAGTAACCTGGAAAAATGGTAGCACTTTTAAGCTGCCCCCAAATCTTCAATGGGATAAAACTTTATGTTGTTCAGCTTGTGTAAGTAGAGTAAAACACAAAGTATATGAAATAAATCATAAACTTTGATGTTTGGATGAAATGTTCTGCAAGCTGTTGGTTTCTAGTATTTTTAGGGACTTGCCAGAAAAATTTAACTGCCCTATAACCAAATTTTGAGTTTCCATTATTATGAAGTCACAACTTACTCAGTAGAAAGTCTTTTTAAAAGCATGAACAAAAAGAATTTACTGATCATGAAGAATCTTAACATAAGTTAGCTTCCCTGCCCTTCAGGCTTCCAGGTTATTTTTGAACCAGTCCAGTGACGGTGAATTTCATCCTGAGGTCACACATTCAACACTCAGGCGGCTGACAACTGAAACGTTTTTCTATGGGTGCTTCCACTCATTGCTCCTTATTTCAGCCTTTTGTGAAAGATAGAATGCACCTCATCCTTCTTTCTTTCCCATGACAGCCATTCAAATATTTGAAGACAACCAAATTCTTCAGGCTCCATATATTCTCAGGCTTACTCCCTTTTTTGACAAAGGTTTGAGTTCTGTCACCATTTTGCTGCGAATATACTCAAGTTGGTTTCCCTCTACAAATGTGGTGTCCAGCAGTGTACACAGTATTCCTGATGTGCCTTTCAACACAGAATGGGAGTGAAACCACCTCCTCCTCGGTCTTATAGACCATGCTTACATTAGTGCAGCCTAATGCGCAATTACTTGTTTAGCAGTCACATCACACTGTTGGCTCATGTTGAGTTTATTACTAACTAAGACTTCTAGATGGCTTGGTATGCTCATCTCTCCCTCCCTGTACTTGTGGTCATTTGTTTTTGGATGCATCCATCTCTTTTAAATACCACTGCTTAAGAATTTAGACTTTGCCCCAGCTTTTCAAAATTACTTTGAACTCAAATTATTTGTTATCTATCATTTCATGTCACTGCAAATTTGATGAGGCTTCCATTGAAGGCACTGATCAAACACACTGAAGTGGCGAGAGAAAAACCCCCGGGGGTTGGGAATATCCATCAGTTGACATCAACAGCATGAGAAATACTGTTAACTCCTGAGGTACGAACCCACAGATCTCCAGCATTTCACTATTTTGCCATCCTAGAAATCCAGTCAAAATAAACAGTGAGGCACGTCTGGTGTGATTTGTTCTTACTAAGGTGCCTGAGACAGATACCAGCTCTTTAGTCTCTTGTTTGGACTGAATACAGCTATCAAATGCCATGAGTATTTTGCCAAAAACAGAGGAGGTTGGGATTATGTAGCCAGGGGGTGATCTCAAGTAAGAGTTCCCTTCCCCCCAGCCTTCCCCAACACACACACACACACACACACACACACACACACACACACACACACACACACACACACACTCCCCCCGCCCTCTCACGCACACACATGCAGACACACTGTGCAGAGCATCTTCTGATGAGGCATTCCACCAGCAAACCCTTGGTAACAACCGTATTATCATCCTTATATATCTGTTCCTGGGCTATTCCATGTAACCCTGGGGGCAGAGATGATCATATTCAGGTGTGTGGCCACAGAGCTCCGCACTGTGCCCGCCATGTGGTGTACACCAGATAAATATGTGCTACAAGTATGTGAGGAAGGAAGTAATGCCAAGCAGGCTCTGAAATCTACAAAAAGAATGCTCTAGTGTCAGATGGATTCAGGGTTCTAAACTAACAATCCAGAACACAATTTAAATCAAGGCTCTGAGTGATCCATATTGTGTCTATATTTCTATTTTAAAAGTTACTAAAACTGGACTTAATGACTTAAAGTCATTCATTAATGACTGAACCCTTAATGAATAAAGGGTTGAGTTAATCATGCAAATGAAAGATTATAAGATTGATAAATAACAATATTGAAAAAATAAAATAAAATCAGTAAGTTTGGGAAATCCCTAAAGCTGAATGTGTACAAAAAAACTCACTGACTATATACCCCAGTAGTACTTACAAACTACATAGAAGGAAAAATATTTAATGCAAGAAACTTTTGAACACATTGTTCTAACTGAATACCCTCTCTTGAATATATCTGAAGATCAAAAGAACTGTAAAAAATGTCTGAAATGTATTTAGTAAGTTTGTAGCTAGGACTGATATTGGTATAGCAATTCTGAAGCTATTCTGTATGTACCATGGGGCTAAGCAAAATGAGAAAGTATACTGAGATCGTTGGCAGCTAGGGTTTTCATCATTGGGGAAATATTATACAAATATAGAATGGGGGAAGGAGAGGAAAAGACCTGTGGTGTTGGACTAGAGTAAAAGGCATGAATTCAAGAAGAAATTTCTGATAAAAGGAACCAGGGCTTCTTAGTGAGACGAGGATTCTAGGACTGGGGGCTGGGAAAGCCTGGGGTGAGGCTGGAATATTTCAGAAATAAGGAAGTATTCAACATCAAGTAGGGACATGCCAAAAGAAAACAGAAGCTAGCACATTAGACTCCTGCTGGCCAAGGCTGGGTCCATTTAAGCATTAAAATAAATGACGACGGAAGGGCTTGTACTACAGAGAATAACAAAATAATCCATAAGTGCATACTGTTACTAAAAAGTTTTTAAAGGAATGTGAAGAAGAGAAGGCTTCCTTTTTAACTTAAGAATTCCAACTAACAAAAAATGCAAGGAATGACAGAAACAGAAATACACAAATCTATAATCATCAGTTACTAATAAAATTGATTCTGGAAAGAACCATCCCTGGATCTTAAAACCACTGGGCAAAAGATGCTGAAGATGGTGGCCTGTAACAGGGTGGCAGCAGTAAAGGTGGTGACGAGTGATTAGATTCTGATGGTGTTGACGGCACAACCAATAGGATTACCACGAGGACTGATGATAAGGTTCGATAGCAAGAGCAGAGTTCAGGGTGACTCCCAGGTTTTCAGACTGAGCAACTAGAGGGATGGAGCTGCCATTTTCTGAGAAGGGAAAGATGGTGGGAGGGGCAGACTGGTGGGGAAGATTTGGAATTTAGTTTTGGCCACAGTGAGTCTATCAGACATTCTAATGATAAAGTCGATGAAGCAGCTAAGGTTGCAGCTTTGATTTGAGTAGAAGTAGAGGCTGGAGAAAAGAATTTGAAGTGATCAGCATGCTATACATGCTACTTAACGCCCTAAAGAGGGAGGGAATGTCAAAAGAGAAACTGTTCTTGATGATGAACAGTTGTTTACCTGTTCATCACTTTTTAGTGGTGAACACTTTTTAACTGCTTAAACAAGTTAACTTTCTATTTTTAATTCGTGAGCAACAGTTGACCGCCTAAAGAATGAAAAAGAATTCAGTTTAATTCAGCAAATATTTGTTGCATATCTACCAGCAGAAGAATATATCATGAAAAATAAGTCATGGTGCCTGCCCTCAAGAAATAAAGTCTACAGATAAGGAGACAGGAATGCTAAGTGAATCACTGCGAGATAATATGAGGAACAGTAATATATAAATATGCAAGAATATCATGAACCTATTAAGGAGTTCAGAAGAAATGAAAACATTTATACAGTGAAAAAATTCATGGCTATTAATAAATAAATACAAATCTTTTTTACAAAAGGGCAAATTGATGACAAAATACCTTTTAAAAATATGAAGACCTCAGTGAAAGAGAGAAATTGGGATCAAGTAGAATTATCAAGGTAGGATTTTTGAGCTTGTCTTTGATAGAGGAAAGGAAAGTAGATAGATTCAGAGGCTGTAAGAAATGGTATGTACAAAAGAAGTAATGAGAAGCTGCATACAAGCAACAGAACGCCATGAACTCCTTATAAAGACTAAGGTAGATATCCAAACCTGATACTCACAGAGCATTTACCACTGCTCTTTACAAACGCTAATTCATTTTAATCTTCCCAACAACCCTACGAAGTAGGTACTATTTCTATCCCCCTTTTGAAGAGGTAATGAGAGGTTAATCAACTTGTCCAAGGTTACACAGCTAATAAGGGGCAGAGCTGGATTTGAACCCAGGGCAATGGGCTCTTGAGTCCATTATTAGTCATTTTGCTTTGGCACTTCCCCGGAAGTCTAAATGACACTGAGGAATGTCCTATAAAATTCATTAAGTGAAAAAAGCAAGAAGCAGAGTATTCTACAGATTAACAGAATGTATATACATAAATGCATATGCTTTATAGTTTGTCTTATATGTATTTGGGTATATAAATTCGCATGTGCTTGTCCCCAAAAACAAACACACGTAAGCTTGTATATGTATGAAGTATTTTTGTATATGTATGAAGTATTTTTGGAAGCCTACTTAAGAAATTCATAACAGTGCCTCTTTCTGGGGCAAAGAGGGATCTTGAATGGAAGGGAAACTTCATTTTCATTATACTTGTCTTTGTATTACTTGAATGTTTATTGAATGGATCTGATGCTTTTAATTAAAGAAAGAACTAGTTCTTATTTAAAAAAACAAAACAATGGGAATGTCACACAAACTAGACACCTTCCAGTCTGGTCTAAAGAGGGAGTACACAGGGTTGCACAATTTCAGTAATGAAGGGGGTTTGTAAGTCTTAGTCTGTTCAGTGGCAGATAAACTGATTGATGTTTGTTATCTTGAATTGTTGAATTTTACCAGTACTCATGTTTTTTGTTTGTGTACCCCATACCCCCTTTACCCCACACGTTTGTGGTGCAGCTAATCCCTCTGCCAGATCAGGGGTGTGGTCTGGAAATGGGTGTTAACACAATCACTCTGTCCCACATTCTCGGTCCTCAGTGATACCTCCAGGGGCCAGGGAACAATGCAAACCAATGAGGGCCTGGAAACCTCCAACGTGGAACTTCTGAATCCTTTGTTTTAGCTTAAAGGAAATCAGGCTCTCTGCTGCAGGACCTGGTCCCTAACAGGCTGAGCCTGGAGCTCCAGGGGCCACCTGGAGCTGAAGACAGGAGCCTACACAACAGAGGACAGGGCTGAGAGACAGACAGAAGCCAAGGGGTATAGTGTCAGCTGTGAATCCAGTGGAGTACTTATTCAAAATACTGGCAAACTTCTCCAACTCGAAAGATTTTTCTACTGCTTTCTCTCTCTAATATAACAATGATATAGAAGGGAACACCATGGATAAATGTCTTTCCCAGTGCACCATGGGGCTAAAATAGTCATTATCTTATACTTTCAGGATCATTAGTTTGTAAGCTGAATGCTATAATATACATGTGATGGGCTGACTAGTGTCCCCCCAAAATTCATGTCTACTCGGAACCTCAGAATGTGACCTGAGTTGGAAATGGGGTCTTTGCAGATATAATTAAGATAAGGTCAACTGGATTATGGTGGGAGTTCAATGCAATGACTGGGGTCTTTATAAGAGAAAGGAGAGGGACATTCAGACAAAGAGAGACAGAGGGAAGCCGGCCATGGGAAGACAGGCAGAAACTGGAGTGATGCAGTTCCAAGCCAACCAATGTGTAGAACTCACAGCACCACCAGAAATGAAAAAGAGGTAAGGAAGGATGCTTCCCTGGAGCTGTCAGAGGAGCACAGCCCTGCTGACAACTTGATTTTGGCCTTCTAACCTCCAGGACTTCGAGAGAATAAATTTCTGTTTCTTTAAACTGCCCAGTTTGTGGTAAGTTGCTATGGCAGCCTTAGGAAACAAACACAATATTCGTGCAAACTTGTGCATGCATAGTGCCTAAGAGAAAACAGTTAAGGAGCCTAACAAGAATTCACTAAAGTCCTTTCTGTCTTCCTGCTACATACTAGATTTTCATAAGAAATCACATGTTACAGCTGAAGTAAGCTTTAGGCCTAGTGTCTGTATTCAATTGCCTACCTTGATAACCCCAGAGAGAAGAAAGGGCGTGGTATAAACAGAGTGCAAGCAAAACTAATTAGTGAGATTGTGTTGAGAAGGAGTGGACTGGTGAAGCTTCTGTGTGGATCCATGTTTCCATAAATCAATCAGTAAAGCTGCCACTCCATACTCAAAATAATGTAGGTGGGTATATAAACATAGAAGCAACTCTCACTTTTAAATGCTTACTAGGTACCATGCATTGAACAACTCCATTTATACTTATAGTCTGTAAGGTGGGCAGGATTTATCCCAACTTTACATACGCAGAAACTGAGGCTTAGCTAAGTTAAACAACACTGCGAATAAGTGGCAAAACTAGGAATCAGCATCATGCCCAGCCCTGCACTGATTTCAGAGCGAATGCTTTAAAACCTAAAGGTGTGGTCCTCAAGCCACCTGAACCTCACCCCAGACCTAGAACCTCTAAGTGTAGCACCAGAAATCTGCATCTTTATCACCTTCTTCTAGCACTTCAGTTAGACACCTGTTACTCATTCTCAATATGCTTTTTCACCCGTGTCTCATCCTCTTTTCAAGTTTTCTGTCTCTCTGTGCTACATCCTACTAAATTACTTGACCTATTTTTCATTTTGATAATTCTTTCTTCCGCTGTCTCTAATCTTGATTTCAACTCTTTCACTGACTTAAATCCTTTCAGCAATTACGATTTCTATTTGGAATCTTGCTTTTTTTCTTAGCTTTAGGTCATAAGCAGTTTTCCATGTTGTACGGAGCTTTCATAATTATTTTTTAAAACAGTGGCAAAATATTCTATTCCCTGGTTATATCATCGTGTATCTCACTATTCATCTGTTGTTTTATCTTGTCCTTATATGACAGGAGTCCTTAGAAATTATCACATGATCCTCGATTGGCTGAATGACCCTTTGTGACATAGCATGTGTGGAGTGGGTCCCAGGCATCTGTGTGGTTAGAATACCCTTGGGGATTCTGATGCACACCCATGATTAAGGACCACAGATTTGAAGGACCCCCACAAGTACAGACGGACCCTTAATATCATGATAATTAATGGTTAAAAGTGTAGAATCCTTAATCATTCTGCTTAAACTAACATCTCGGCCTCCATCTCTGAAAGGCCATGAGACCCAGAGTAAGCTTCCTGACTTCTCTAGGCTGCAATGTCCTCCTTTTTCAAAGAGGATCACGGGAACGACTGCTGTGGGTTGTCGTCACGGTCGAGTGAGATGTAAGTGAGCTCCGCAAGCTCTTCCTGCAATCATTCTGGTGGGCAGGTGGGGACTTGAAGGTCAGACGCACTGTGTGCAAGTCTGTGCATGTTCCAGTCCACCCTTGTGAGACCTCAGAGAGGCAAACGTAGGCCAGAGGATTCTGATCTGGAATCTACCTGGAGAGTGAGGAGAGGAGGCCTGGGCTGCAGGGTAGTTTACAGCCTCACCTCTAGACCTGCTGATAGGCTGAAAAGGTCTGTCTGAAGGAGAGGTGTTGCACACTGGGGGCTGTAGTACTTTGGTGCATCCTTGCCTCGTAAAAAGAAGAATCAGTGTGTGAGTAAATGAGACATGAATTCCTGAATGGAATGAAGAGATGCTGTACAGTTTTCACTGGGACCACGGGGGTTAGAAGTGGCCGTGAGAGATTTGCTTCAGAATGAACAATGGCTCCAGGAACAATCACACATTTAAGGAACAGTACAGGGGAAAATAATGGGAATAGCCATCACAGAAATGTCACCAAGCCACAACTGACAAAAACGTAAGTAAAATTCAGACACTATGTAAATTCAAGCAGCCTATGGTTGTAACCATTTCTAGGGGTTGAGTTTTCACAGCTAAGATCTGTGCTAGAGGTTTCCTCTGATGAGTCGCTTCCTCTGGTTTGTAACGGAGAGCAAGACAGAAAAAGCAGTGAAACCCATTCACCTTTATTGGCTGTTGATATTTAGTCTCCCCTCCTTTCTGCCCTACAGCTGAAGTGAGGAGAGGCTTTGAGAAAGCGACCCGCAGTATTTCAACTTGCTGAAAATGGGTAACAATGCGAAAGTATAAATATAAAATTAAAAAGTACAAAAATAAAAAAATTAGAAGACATGATACATACACCAGTTTTTCAGTTAGCTACCATCAAAAGGCTAAAGTATCATGTACTCTGCAACACTAGTTTTAAAGCATGTTTGAATCCTCCCCTTTGAAAATCTTATAAAAAGTTATACTTATCTCCCCAGAAGTGTATATATGCACATACATTCAGAAATCCAAAAGTTCTCTGAAAGCCCCGAAAGGGATCCAGGTTACAAAGCCCTTCTCTTCAATAGCACAGGGCTCTGGACATGGGGGTATGGTGATTTTCCCTTACTAACTTATTCAAACAGTGAACACCTTAGGGATGTTGATGGAAATTTTAATAAATGCTATGAACAAGGTTGCGCCTGCTTTCCTAATTGATCTTCCCTGTTGCTTTTGGTAACTGAGTCAGGTTAAATTATTTAAAATTGATATTACAGCTCGATCCTTAAAAGGGCAAGTCTCCGGAATCAGACAAGTCTACACAAAGGAAAGGGAGGCTATGCAAGGATATGTGATAGCCTTAAATGCCACAGCGTTATCAGCCCGTTTCCATTTGATCTTAACAGAAACTTAGCATTTTGATTTTAAAAAATTAATTGGGGGGGACCACAAAAAAGCTGCTGTTAACCTAAACATTTCACCACGTGCCTCCTGTTCAACGTAAAACGCTCAGGAAAGAAACACATGGGAGAACCAGCTTTCAGAAAACCCTGGATTAAAAATAGTTACACTTACACTGGCTGTGTTTCAAGTAGTAATCCATTGCATTTGATATTTATAAGTAAAGAGAAAATAAGAAGACCACAGGCAAGCTGTTCGAATTTGGAATCAAGGTCACGGACGCTGACTTGCTTGGCACGATGTGAGCCACACCAGCGGACGTCACATCAGTGCAGAGTGGGTGTTTGCTGGCCACTCCGGAAGAGACTCAGGGAGGGTTTCTGAAGCCCCGTGGGGCTGATCCTTTTGGCACCTCTCCCCCTCTATGAGGAGGAAGGCAGTTTGAGTAATACAAATCTCATGCATAACTTTCGGGAAAAAGAGGGAAATGAGCCTTCCCTGGCATTCCTCGCTGAGTCGAGAGCAGGCAGGGACAAGCGTGGCCTCGAGGGAAGCACTTGTGCTTGGCTGCCAGCCTCTGCTACGAGGAGCCCCCGGGTGACACTGGAGCTGAGGAACCTTGGAGGGAAACTTTATAGGTCAGCGTAATAGATGAGTGAATGTTGGACAACAGGAAGCTTTTCTTCCTCCTCCTCCTCCTCCTCCTCCTCCTCTTTTTTTTTTTAAAGCAAGGCATAACAGACCTCATATTTCCTTTACCTAGATTTTTCTCTATTATTATGTTTCTGTAAGAGTCAAAACAAACTCACGTTGTGAACGAACAAATTTTATCTGGATGATGAAGAGGAATCAATAGGACCAAAGTGAACGTGATTTCCAGGGGATGCCAGTTTTAACTCTTATTTGCCCTGAAAAAAGATAGAGCCAGCAAAAACCCTTCAGAGAATGAACGCTTAGAAGCGTGGTTTACATATGGAAAAGGAAAAAGTGGTAGGTGGGTGGGGCTTCAGCTGGAACTGCTTTATTTTAGGAAGAGGGAGAGAGCTCAGAAGCAAATGTGGTCAAATGTTAATATGTGTTAAACGGAGATGATGATCTCTTGTGTTTATCAGTTTTTAAAATGTTCTAAATGCTTGAAATCTCTTATATTTAAAGATTTTTTTAGAAGAGAAGGTGAAGACTTACACAGCAACAGGCTGGAAAGCTAACTGGGGTCCTCTGACGTGGAAGAAACATGCAGCGCACCAGACGGTCCGGTAGCCTGAGTTCTAGAAATAATCTGGGCGCAGTAAGAACGCATCTAAACCCAGCCTATGCCGAGCTTATCTGAAATAGGATCTTAAACATGGGACAAAATTTCACTAGAAAAAGACTGGGGTAGCCTGTTAGCATTGGTTTTGAAATGATTCAATTTGAAGTCTGTTCGGACAATCAGCAAGAGAGTAAGCCCAGCAGGTTGAGTATTTTTATGTGGTCTGTAAAGTAGTTAGGGGTGTGCATCCCCAAACCACAGCCAGCCCCAACAGCTTTCGGGTTGGCCCTGACCCTTTGCTGCTGCCTGCAGCTGACTGAGTGCATGCCGAGTCACCTGCCTCTCACGGTCTGTCAAGCGAGTGGTGTGCTCTCACAGCGGCATGTAGGGAAAAGAGGGCAGGAGGCTGGAGCAGACAGAAGAGTAAGAGGCTGCTATGGGTGAGGAAAAAGCAGAGCCCATACATTCTGCTGTTAAGCCTGAACAAATAAATGTACTTTATTAAATACATAGCATATGTAAATCTTGGAAATACCGTTTTTTCCCATAAATGTAAAAGCCCTCCCTTTGAGGTTCCTGCAGAATGGATTCTGAGGGTAAAGGGGGACACTCTCCACTGTGCCTCCCTGCGCCAGAAGGGTGGATGAGCACCAGTCCGCAGACGCGCCCACTGCTCACACACCACTGCTCTGCAGGTTCACCGCCCGGACCGAACTCATCTCCACTTTCACTTTCTCTTCTGTGACAGCGTGTGCTGAGAGCCAACAGAACTCCCATGTTCACCTGTAGATACGCAGTTATCCTAGAATCTGGAATAGATGTTTAAGATGTTTTTTTCTTTTCTTTTCTATCTTTCTCCTTAATATCCAAGTACACTACCTCAGAGATTCTGGGAGAAATTACACAGTCACCATCATCATTATCTTGAAAATAAGTATCTACCAATAACTAGGAAAAGTACAGGTGCACAATAATGTGCTTAGGGAATGCCCTATACCCTACGTGCCACAGCTTTAGACCAGAAAAGTATGCCAAGAACAATGCTGAAGGTCCATCTGACACTGTATCTAGATCAGCAGTTCTCCAGCAGACGATTTTGCTCCCGAGGGGTGGTTCTGACAGCTGTAAGGATGTTCTTGGCCTCCAGTGTCTAGAAGCCAGGGATACTGCTGAATATCTTACAACGCACTGGAAAGCCCCTTACAACAGTTTTCTGGCCCAAAATATCAACAGTGCTGAGTTTGAGAAACACTGATCTAGGTGTGCCTGTCCCACTGTTTCCCGTACAGCCTCACAGAGAGCTGGTGCCTAGTTAACTGCTACGGAAGACAGGTGCCATTGTAAAGATCCTCCTGATAAGAGAGGTCCACTGAGAGCAAGCCTTTCCTGCGCCTAAATTTTACAGGGAAAATGGATTTAAAATCTTGTAAACTAAAAGATCACCCTCAGCCAGCCATTATGAAAAGACTAAGGAACGTGATATTGGGAGAAGAGCTCTGGGAAAAAACATCTCGTGGTTGTCTCTTTCTCTTCCTCCTCCCCATCCTTCTGATCAAGAGCTTCTAAGATAAATAAAATCACTTCCTTTAACTGTTACGAACAGCAGAGTAATTGAAACTCTCAGTCAGTGATGATAGGCCAGCAGAACAATGCCAGTTTGTCACAGATTCTCTAAACGGTTCTTCCTTTTCTTCACCTGGATTAAATTCTTAATACATAAATGTTGAAGAAAAATAAACGGGTGAAATAATAAAGCTGTAGCTGAAGTTTAATAATGACCAACTTACACATTTGTTTTTTTGCCTCCTTTTATTATTAGTTGTATATATATCTGTATTGCCCACTAACTACTGCACTTACTGATACAGAAACTGTAACTTGACAAGAACATCTATATCCATTAGGTTGTTTAATTTCTAATTGTTTTATAAATGTAAGGCAGCAACCATTACATGAGAAAGGATGTATGAAGACTGAGAATAAATGGGTGCATAAAGTTTTTTAATAGATAATAAATTTACAACAAAGTCAATGTCATGTGCTTGTTAGTGTCAAGAATTGTTATTCAGCCACAAAAGATCAGAGCGATAGTTCATGAAAATACTATAGTTTATAGTTTTGTACAGAGTCAGTCCAGAAAAAACTCCCACTTTTTCTTAATGTTAATTCTTCAGTAATGATAATCAGTGTCAATGCGGATAACATGCATCTTTCAATTACCCTTATCACAAGTACACACACACGAACACAAACAGTATTTATATATATGGCACGGGGACATGTTAAAAAGATAAGTGCTGGATCTGACTCCCTAATATGTGAGCACCCTTCGCCCCCTGAGCCCCTCTCTCCCCTGTTCCCAGAGTCATGATTCTCTGTCCCTTATTTCACCAGTGTTCTGCCGTGTCCTGTCCCCTAGGGCCCTGCCCACAGCACTGCCAATGCACACATTCCATGTGACAGTTCAGTGAGCAACGGTCAGCTGCAGGATAAAGAGCTACCAGCCCTGCGAGGAAGGCGAGTTAATTCGTCTCTTGGAGCCTCAGTTTTCTCATGGGCGCTACACTTTTAATCTACCAGGGTTGTCACTAGGATTAGAAGAGGTAATATATGCAAAGCACTTGGCAAATCTTTGATGCTTAATCAATGCTAATTCCCTTATTTAATTGCTTCTCCTCTTTCCTCATCTAGATTCTAAAGGCCTGGCACCATAAGACTGTCATCTCTTGTGGGCTAACCATATAATATTTACCCTGCTTAATGACCCTGAATAAGAAAAACATCTTTCAGTCCACATGAGAGCTAGGAGACTTAAAATGCATACATGATCGGCCGGACCCATACTCTATGACACGGGCAGATTTCACTCAAAAGGTAAGGAATAACATCCCAGTACTTTGTCTTCTGTTTTGGAACAGGGGCATGAAATGAGAAATGCCTGGGTTAGAAGAGGGGAGTGAGGAAAGGGAGGGAATGAAATGCAAGCCTGGCAAAACCAAAGACAAATTTCCTTTACATCAGGATTTTAGCAAGTGTCTGTGCTGCTGCCCTTCACCTATTCACAGAAATAAACTGACAAAAAGACTGAAGCCAAAAGTATGTCACATCCTAAGGGCTACACACATCTCACTAGGAATTAAGTTAATAACCTTTTGCTGAAGCCTTGAATTACTGAATACAAATTTTTATAAACAACAAGATTGCAATTGTTGACGGACTTATCTGCAAAACTATTACCAGTCTATGAAACATGACACCATTTATGAAAACAAAAAACTCAAATTAACTTAGAGAAAGATAGTCTTCTTAACAAACAGAAGAAGAACCTGAAGATGTGAGAAGGGCTCACTCCTGCACACCGCGGGCAGTGCAGTCCAGGGACCAAGCATGTGGACCTATTTTTGCTCAAGCAGGGACCCTATGGTACTTCCAGGCTCTCCATCGGGCGTGTGTGTGTGTGTGTGTGTGTGTGTGTGTGTGTGTGTGTGTGTGTTTCTCATTTAATCTCTAGGAGACTCTATGAAATACAGGCCATCAACACTTCTACACTTTACACACGAGGGAATTGAGGGCTAGACACATTGGGCAACTCTGTGGAGCCATGTGGACAGTGACAGTCTGGATCTGAATTCATGACCTTACACACTATGCATATAATCCATACACTCAGTCATCTCTTCCAATTTCCACTAAATCTCCAGAGAGCTGAAATTAAGCACTTCTTTCAAAGACTTACTAAGGTGTTAAGAAGTCTACAATTAAAAAATCCTTTAAGGTGATCAAGAAATAGTAAAAGTGCATTGGCTGATGTTGAAATACCATATTTTTCAGACCATAAGACACACCTAGGTTTTTAGAGGAGGAAAATAGGAAAAAAATTTTGAAGTAAAAAATGTGGTAAAGTATTTAATAACATAAATAACAATATTTCACCAATGTAAATGTAAACAGAACTCAACAGCAGCATTAACAACCATTATTCCTACCAAATTTTGGGGGGAAGTGCATCTTATAGTCTGAAAAATACAGTAATTTCTACTAACTGGAAATAATAATGAAGTTTAAAATTTTTTCACTTCTATTGCTAAGAGATAAAATTCTACTTAAAAAGTATAATCACCTTGAGAATATTTCAGCTTAGGGGCAAAAGTAAATTGTATTCATGTAAAGCAGTTCCTCACTTACGCATCTAGCAAATCAAAATTTCCAAAATCCACATGGAAAGATATCATGAACTTACTTTGACCTGAGGGTAGGACTTCTTATTCTTTTCACTAGATGCACCAGGGAGCCCACCGTGGGAAGGGCCTTCACAGACATAACGGAAACGAAAGCCTCTCTGCAAAGTGAGCACAGAACCAACAAGTTGGAGAAATACTTATTAAAAAGTATCAGGACAAACTCATACACAAAATTTTAATTCTTTTATTTATTAGATGAGAGAGAAAAAACAAGAAATATGGGGAAGACTGTGTAAATGAGAACAACTTTTCCTATAATCTTACTATGAACACTGGGGTTAACTGGCACTTGAGTGCGGAGCTGTGCAGTTTACAGCCCTTCCCGGGCCCTGCAGAAACCCTCCTGCTGTGCACAGTGGGGACGGGGCAGCTGAAGAGTCCGTGTCAGCTTGGGACTCCACGTGCCACAGCTTGTTTGAAACAGAGCTTCTTCATCACAACTTGCTGCCGCCAAGCTCGGAACTTGGCCATACTACTCCAAGTTATGCTTCTTTGATTCTCACTTAGAGGAATTCCTTTATCTACTCTGATTACAGAGAGAATACAGAAATGCCTTGTTAAGTATTGCACGTCAGTGTTGTAGAGCACATTTGGCCAGCTTCTTGCAATAATTCAGAAGATTAGGAGTTTTGATTTTATGATTATCAAGCCCAAGCTCTCTACATTAATTGAACTGAAAGAGTCCAAAACAGGGTCCTTTAAATATTATTAACTCAAGAATTTTACAACTGTTGTAAATGAATGGAGAGTTAGCCAGAAGTCTTTACTATGTGAACTACTACGGGCTGAAAAACACCTGTGTCCCATACGAGACTAAACTAAACTGTCTTTAAGGTCTATCGTAGTTCTAACGTTTCATGATTTACAAGGCTAACAATTATAATTTGTACACCTATGTGCATACAAAGAATAAAACATGGACAACTATGAGACAGGATCTCATCATCGTATTAAGGGAACTTACAACACATTTCCTGAAAGACTGAACTTTATAATGATGTAAATCAATTTGTGGTGGTGTTAGTAGTTTATAATTATACAGTCACTAACCAGACTTCTTTTTTTCAAATTCACCCTTTGGCCAAAAGAATATATTAATATGCAATACTTTAAGTAATAGTCCCATCTTTCATTTATTTTTATTGTGGAACTGACTCCCTCTAAACAGTGCCTGATCACTGGGCTATGGGGAGCTCTGCTCACCCACTACTAGCCGGAGGGGCCTTCTGCCCTGCACACTCATAGCAACTATGATGCTGGCAAGCACAAAGCTTTTAACAGCTTTGAGCTCATTAACCAATGTAAAAATTTTTCCCTCCTCCTTAGACTGCACTGCATTTCATTATTCCTCGTGTAGGGTCTTGGGAAATAGTCTCTGAGTGGTCCAGAGGCCCTGAACAAATTCAAATCTCTGGCATCTGAAACTGTTTGTCCCTGTACTTTCGGAGATCTTCCTGATTTTCGCAAAGAGGGTCAGCCCTAGAGCACGTTTCATGGGACGAATATGGCCTGAAGTAAACTCCCTAGTGAAGGAAAACTCAAGTCACACGTAGGTTTGGAGTGTATGATCAACTCATAAAGTGGGACCTAAATACTAGAGGAGGCTTCTGGGGTGAACTTAGTCATTTAGGGGCAATTCTTCTATTCTGACTCTCAAAAAGTTCAAACAAAAAAAGTTATAAATTCAGCCCTTAAAAAGTTATAAATTTTGTAGACAAGGGCTGTTGGCTTATTTTTAAAATTTAATGAAATTTCCAAAAGCATGAAAAAGCATCACCATCTGTAACAGTTAGCCTCTAGAATAAAGGTAGAAATTTACCTGAATGCTACTTAATTTCAATACAACTTCAACAGTTTTAAATAGTATTAGATAATTACCACTGAATAACATGCAATAGAACTGGATATATATATATATTTTTGGAACTGGATATTTTGAAGATTAGTAGTCTATACAATGACTCATCTCTGTCAGAGCAGGGGAGAATTGTGGCAAAGATTTCATTTTTCTAACTTTTATTTTTTTAAATGTAATAAAGCAATTCATTATCTTGAATCACAAAATTCGTTCAGGACACTTGGAGAAATATATGCATATATATCTTTTATATCTTATTGGGAGTGGTATCAAATAGAATGAGTAAAGAGACATGTCTTAATTACTTGCGTAAATTAAAAAAAAAAGGATATTTTCATGGTTGCACACAAGTATCTAAAGTTTTAAAGGAATTTTAACCCAAGGGTGGAAATTAATTACTGTTTTTTTTAAAGTAAGGTATGATGTCTTGAAATGCATAGTCTAGATGCATTTCTGATTCTAAACTTTTGAGATTAAAGGTTTGCGAATCCACAGCCATTCATTTCAGTAACTCCATTTGCTTAATATGAGTCATCAACCTCAAAGGCAAGGCTACATCCACCAGGTCAGAAAGTCTGACTTAAATACAACCTTCGTACTTTCACTGGAGTCAGACATCAAAATAACATCAGTTTGGTAAATAAACCCATTGTTTTACTCAGATGAGCTTTCACACCTCTACATATAGTGAGTGAAGTTCTGAAGTTTGGAAATATATAACCCTTCGGGTAAATTATAAATGTCAACTTATTAAGTGTTAGAACTACACTAATAAATTGCATTTAAAATTCTCATAGTAATGCTACACTTATGAAAATGGGTATTTGAAAACATGTTTTGGTATGCAGACAAATAATTTTAGTTGATTTCTCAGTTTCAGAAATTACCCAGATCCTTCAACAGAAAAATTTCTGGGAGTGCAGACCACTGCACAGAATTTTAGAAATGAAGTTCTCCTGGGAGAATCTGAGTGAACTGGTGACCTCCTGTGAGAAGCCCCTTAGATACAACCTTCTTACTATGGAACAGGACATAAGCAAAGGAAGGTCATGCTGGCAGCCTGTAGAGCTGGGGTGTGTCACCTACAAGCAACTAGAACAAGGCCCCAAAGTCTCATGTGGCATTCCAGTCCCTACACCAAAACCTTTTTTCTAAGTTCAGCCTTCTAAGGCATCTATTTGGTCACAGTTTTTTATATCCTTTAAATCTGACCAAAATCCAGATACATATATAATGTCATGATTATAGTAGCCACAATAAATGTTTTATTTACGTAAGTTCTTGACCTAGTCAGCATTTGTTAAGTGTTACAACATGTAAAAGTGCTACAATCACTCACAGAGCTACTAAAAATATTTAGGAAAGGCCCTGGGCGACGTGGCTGCAGGACAGCAGGTGTGCACGACCTGAGTCTCACACAGAGTTGGTGAGCACGTACATTCAGAGAGTTCGAACTTTGCCCTCAATCTGTAGAGGGCTATGCCATTACTTCTACCCCCTAATATTTGAAGTCTATAGGTAGATATTAAAGATTCTCTTTCCTCTTCTTCCACAGCATTGGTCCCATCCAATTTTCAATAAATATTATCCACAGATTTGGAGAAGGGTGAGGATACCATCTCAATTCCCAGGGATCCTCTACAGAATCCAGTGGTAAGAGGAAGAGTCTGAGAAAATAAATGCTCCTCTCCTGACTCCAAAGAGGCTGAATCTGAGGTTAATACCAGACAGGAGGGAACTCAATTGTCCATTCTGATACCATCTCCCACGGGCAGTTTTAGTATCTTAGGGTACATGTTCCAAAGAGAAAACAGAAAAG
>PVKM010019365.1:0-24144 GCA_004027735.1 Carollia perspicillata
AAAAAATTTAAGCTGCTAAATTTATGACAATTTCTCATGATATTAATAGAAAACTAATGCATGTGTATTAGGGTTGTGAGATAAAGTTAATTTTATTTTCTTATTTGCTCTTTCAACTTTTTCTAATTTTACAATGAGAACAAAATAATTTTTAACTTAGTTACACAACATCCACCTTTCATTGACATAAGGTTTAGTATATTTATGGAAACTCGATTACCAAATTGATTGTGATTGTTTGCAGGTGAAATTTTTAAATATATATTTTTTGCAATCTGCTCCTCTCTCTCTGAAATTACAATCCATTGGCACAATATAACACTTTAATGTTTAAATCAAAGTTGTTCTCTAATTTTTCCAATTGACTAACCATTATTCTGGTACAGAAAATAACACTTCCACAGTTATAAAGTAGAAAAGATAAACATTTCTTTCTGAACATATATATATATATTTATTGTTATTCAAGTACAGTTTTCTGTTGTTTACTCCCGTCCCAGGCTGCCCCCCCCCAGTGCTCCCCACCTCTCTCCCATTTCCACCCCCCTTAGTTTTTGTCCATGTGTCTTTTATACTTGTTCCTATAATCCCCTCCCTTTTTCCCTGAAATTCCCTCCCCTCTCCCCTCTGGATACTGTCATCCCATTTTTTATTTCAATGTCTTTGGCTATATTTTGCTTGCTTGTTTGTTTAGTTGCTTAGGTTCTTTCTGAACATATTGTTGTCCTGAATAATAGTGTCAAGTATGTCCCTCAGATTTACCTAGAAGACTAAGTTATAACACTCAGTATATTGTGATATCACAAACAAATCAGTGCTAATCAAAGTCTGGGCTGGAAACAGGCATATTTTCAGAGGCACTGACTTCCATCATAGATAGAATCTTATTCTCTTCTTATTCAATATAAAATAATCACAAATAAAAACCCAGGGAATTCATGAAGTGTATCATAAAAGGCTTCTGAATGGGTCACTTTGATTCTTCAAATCTTATTTCCTGGTGTAGCTTCAGAATTGGCTTCCTTTTCTAATGTAATTTTGCAAAGAGCATATGCTAAAATCTTAGGACAAAAAAGATTGAGATCCTGTCATAAGAAAGGAGGAAGACATTATGATATTATGTAATTTTTTATCAATGAAAAGCAAGAGGACTATAAGGGTAGGAAACCATAAACTGTAATTGATGAGTTGCTTGAAGCCAAGTATGAACAAGCCTGAGAATTAAAAACAGCAGGGATACCCTGTCATAGGGGATTCCACGCTTTCGTGAATTTTACCTCCAGGATTCCTACCATGTTCTCACAGAAAAGACTATAGAAAAATCCTCTGCTAATTAAAGCAGAGAGAGGGAATACGTATTCATGTTGAAATATGCCCAGAGAATTATCTTCTTAACAAGACCTGCCCTGAACAGAAACTATTGTGCCAGACCCTAACTGACCCGAAGCAAGGAAAATACCCAACACAAGCTTCCTCTTGCCTTCTTGTTCCGCGTAAAGGAGGGAAGAGAAACTAAGAATCTTGAAAATCATTTGTGCAATCAGTGATTCAGAGGCACAGGTTCATGAAAAGACTGAGATCTAATCATAGGCCTACAGGATGCTTCCTATCCCCCATGTCTTACCACCGCATCAGTAGGGCTTTCCTACAACAGGGGAAATGAATCAAGGACGCCAGAGAAAACGGTAGCCTCTGGCACTCTGACACTGATAGGTACAGCAAGCAGTGTGGTGTTATTTGAAAGAGGACTTCGAATAGTTGTAAATCTATACAAACTCATGAGCAGCCATAGCCACTTAAAAAATGTGTAAAGCCAGAGAAGCAGAAAAAGAGTGAAAGACAAAACAAACAAACAAATAAAAAAGTTAAAAAAAAACAAGGACAAGAAATAGAAAGCAGTAAAAATATGGTAGATATTAATCCAAGTATATCAATGATAACTTAATTTTTTGTCAACTTTATTGAGGTATCATTAACAAATTAAAATTGCATATATTTATTTAAGTTGCACAGTGTGGTATTTTGCCATGTGCGCACATTATGAAATGTTTACCACAATCAACCTAACCTATCCATCAGTTCAGATAGTTACCTTTTTTGTGTCTGTGGTGGGAACACTTAAGATCTGCTCCCTTAGCAAATTTCACGTATACACTGAAGTGCTAATCACAGTCACCATGTTGCACATTAGATCTCAAGAACTTATCCAACCTGTAAAACTGAAACTTTGTACTCTTTAACCAACATCTCCCCATTTCCACCTTCTCCAGCCTCTGGAAACCATTCATGTAAATTCCATACAGATTCCATACAGAGGTGAGATCATGCACTACTGTTCTTCCTGAGCCTGGTTTATTTCACTTAGCATATTGTCCTCCAGTTTCATCCATGTTGTTGCAACTCAAAATAGATTAAAAACCTAAATGTAAGACCTAAAGCTGCAAAAGTATTAGAAGAAAACATAGGGGAAATATTTCTTGACATTGGTCTGGGCAATGATTTTTTTGGCTATGACCCCAAATACACAGACAAGAACAGAAAAAGAGACTAGTAGGAGTACATCAAATTAAAATGTTTCTGCAGAGTAAAATAAACAATTAGTAGAGGAAAAAGCAACCTAAAGAATGTGAGGAAATATTTGCAAACCACAAATTTGATAAGGAGTTAATATCTAGTTTATATAAGTAACAAATTCTCCAATAACAAGAAAACGAACTGATTGAAAAAATGGGCAAAAACTTTCAAAAGATGGCATACAAGTAGCCAAGAGATATATGAAAAAATGCTCCCCATCACTAATCATCATGGGATGCAAATAAAAAACACAGTAAGATATCACCTCATACCTGTTAGAATGGCTATTATAAAAAAGACAAAAGATAAGTGTATGTGGAGAAAATGGAAAACTTGTATATGTTGGTGGGAATGTAAACTGGTACAGACATATGGAAAACAATATGAAGGTTCCTCAAAAAGTTAAAAATATAACTGCCATATCATGAAGCAATCCCACTTATAGGTATATATCCAAAGGGACTAAAATCAGTGCCTCAAAGAGATATCTGCCCTAAGATGTTCATTGCATCACATATATTATTCATAATTTATAAAACATGGAATAAATCTAAGTACTCACTGACACATAAATAAGTAAAGAAAATGTGATATATATGTGTGTATATATACATATATATGTATCGATATATTGATGTGTGTATACATATACATATGTATGTATATGTCAATGTGTATATACATACATATATATATATATATATATACACACACAGCCTTAATAAAAGAGGTCTTGTCAATAATTATTTTAAATATCAATGGTCTAAATACTTCAGTTAAAAAACAAAGACAGAGTGTCTATATACTATCTAGAAGAAATATATTTTATATTGTCTAGAAGAAATACACTTTAAATATACAGACACATAGATTAAAAGCAGAGGGATGGTGATAGATATAATATTCTAATACTAATTAAAGAATGATAGAGTAGCTATATTAATTTCAGACAAATCAAACTTCAGAGGAGGGAAAATTATCAGAGGTAAAGAGGGCACTTCATAATGATAAAAAGATTGTCTTCTAGAGGACATAACTAACTTTAATGTGCATGTATCTAACAAAGGTGCATGCACATTAAAATTTGCACCAGAGTATAAAGTGATAGAGTATAAAAATATCTGAGGCAATTGATAAAACTTCAAGGATAAATTGATGAATCTACTGAATAGTCAAAGATTTAAATACTCCTCTATCAGTAACTGATAAAAACAGCAAGTGGAAAATCAGTCATGACAAAATTAAATTGAACAGCATTATTAACCAATGGATCTACTTGACATTTATAGAATTATTTATCGAACAACAGCAGAATACATATTCTTCTCAAGCTCACATAAAACATTTAACAGGACAGACCACATTCTAGGCCAGAATCTTATTTTTAATTTAAAAGAATATAAATCAGACAAAATATGCTTTCAGATCACAGTGGAGTTAAATTATAAGTTAATTAAAAAGATAGATATAAAAATGCCCAAATACTAGGATATTAAATAACACATGGACAAAAAAGAAGTCTTAAGAGAAATTTAAAAATATTCTATGCTGAATAAATATAAAAGTGTAACATCATAATTCGTGAGATTCAGGAAAATCAGTGCTCAAAAATTTATAGTATTCAATGCACATATTAAAAAAAAGAAGAAAATGTAAAATCAATAGTGTAAGTTTCCACCTTATGAAACTAGAAAAAGAAGAGCAACTTTATGTAGAAAATAAGCAGAAGAAAAGAAACAATAAAAATTAATGAGATATCAATGAAATTGACAGCTGGTAACCAATAGAAAAAATCAATTAAATGCAAAGCTGGTTCTTTGAAAAGATCGATAAAATTGGTAAATTGTTAACTAAGAGAAAAGACAGATGATTAATATCATAAATGAAAGAAGATCCATCACTACTTATCATATGGATATTAAAATTATAATAAAAGAGTACAATGAACAAAACTATAGTCATAATTTTTTAAGCATAGATGAAATGGACTAATTTCTTAAAAGGTACAATCTACCAAAGCTCATGCAAGGAGAAATAATCTAGTTAGGCCTACATATATTAAATAAATTGAATAAATAATTAATAGCTGTGTAAAGCAGAAAACACCAGTCCAGATGCATTAAATGGTTAATTTAATCAACTATTTAAGGAAGAAATACCAGTTGAAAAAAAAAATCTCTACAATCTTCTCCAAAATGTTGAAGCAGCCCTGGCTGGTGTAGCTCAGTGGATTGAGTGCGGACTTGCAAACCAAAGGATCGCAGTTCAATTCCCAGTCAGTGCACACGCCTGGGTTGCAGGCCAGTTCCCAGCAGGGGATGCACAAGAGGCAACCATACATTGATAGTTCTCTCCCTCTGTCCGTCCCTTCCCTTCTAAAGATAAATAAATAAAAAAAAATCTTTAAAAAATGTTGAAGCAGAAGGAATATCAACTCACTCACTCTGAGGCCAGAATTAGCCTAAGACCAAAACCAAAGGCATTACAAGAAAGGAAAGCCACAGATCAATATATTCCAAGGATAGAAATGCAAAGATCCTCGACAAAATATTAGCAACTCAAATAGGCAATGTCTTAAAAATTACATACTATAACCAGGTGATACTTACTCCAGATAAGCATGATTAGCTCAGCAATCCAAAATTAATTAATGTAATCAATTACATCAACAAGCTACAGAAAAATAAATGATTATATCAGTAGATACAGGAAAAGCATTTGACAACATTTAACACTTGCCCACAATGTGAATTCTCAGCAAATTAGGAATAGAGTGAAACTTGCTCATACTGACAAAGAACCTACAAAAAAACCCACAGCAAATATTATATTTATAGTGAGAAACTAGATGTTTTTCTGCTAAGATCAGGAGCAAGTTAAGGGTGTCTGCTTTTACCACTCCTATTCAATGATATACTAGAAGTCCCAGCTAATGTAATGAGTCAAGAAAAGGAAATAAAATGTCAACATATTAGAAAGGAAGAAATAAAACTGTCTTTACTTGTAGATGACATGACTGTCTATTAATAAATAGAAAAAGAATCAATAAAAATGTTCCTGGCACTAATAAGTGATTATGGCAAGTTTGAAGGATACAAGGATCATGTACAAAAGATAATTTCTTTCTTATATATCAGCAATTAATAATTAAAATTTTAATTAAAACCACAATACTATTTATACTATCACCATAAAAACTTAAAAGAAACTTACACATGGGTGTTCAGTTGTTCCAGCACCATTTGTTAAAAAGGATGTGCCTTCTCCATTGAATTGCCTTTTCTCTTTTGTCCAAGGTCAGTTGATTATATTTTTATGTATCTATTTTAGGGTTCTGAAGTCTATTTCATTGGTCTATTTGCCTGTTCTTTTCTAATACTATGCTGTCTGGATTACTGCAGCTTTATAATGAATCCTGAAGTCAGGCAGTGTCAGGGTAATCCGCAATTACATTACTTGGTGTTTACCCACATGAGTTAGAAACTTGTCTATACAGAAACTCATACATGTATGTTTATAGCAGTCTTATTTATAACTGCCAAAATGTAGAAGCAACTAAGATGCTCTTCAGTAGATGAATGAGTAAACAAACTGTAGAACATCCATACAATGAGATATTACTTAGTGCTAAAAAGAAATATGCAGCCACTGCGGAAAACAGTATGGAATTTCCTCAAAAAACTAAACATGAAACTGCCTTTTGACCTGGCAGTTCCACTACTGTGATTATACCCTAAGAATCCTGAAACACCAATTCAAAAGAACCTATGCACCCCAATGTTCATAGCAGTGCTATTGATAATAGCCAAGTGCTAGAAACAGCCTAAGTGGCCATCAGTGAATGAGTAGGTCAAAAAGCTGTGGTACATTTACACAATGAAATACTACACAGTACAAAGAAATAAGGAACCCCTGCCCTTTGCAACAGCATGGATGGTAAAGGAAAGCATTATTCTAAGTGAAATAAGCCAGGTGGTGAAAGACAAATACCATATGATCTCACCTATAAGTGGAACCTAATCAACAAAATGAACAAGCAAGCAAAATATAACCAGAGACATGGAAATAAAGAACAAACTGACAGTGACCTGAGGGGAGGGAGACAACAGGGAGAAAGAGAAAGGGTTTTTAAGGGACATATATAAAGGACCCATGGACAAAGACAATTGGGGGGAGATTGAATGTGGGAGGTTGGGGTGGGAAGGATGGAGGAAAGCAATGGGGGGTGTGGGAATTTGGGACAACCATAATTGAATAGTAAAAAAAAAGAAAAGAAAGAGAGAAGCCAACTGAACCATACACTGATGTGTAACTGCAGTTCTGATGATGTACATAGAAATAACAGTACAGAAAGTGTAACACAGTAGGTAATTGGGGACAACTGTAATTGAACAATAATAAAAAAAAGAATAATCAAGCCATGTGACAACACATGGAAGAAACTTAAATGTATTTACTGTGAAAAAAGCTGATGTGAAAAGGCTACATACTGTATCATTCGAATGTAAGATGTTCGAATGTAAGAAAGCTATATAGTAAGAAGATTTGTGGTTTCCAGGGGTTTAGCGGGAGGGAGGGTGGGATAAACAGATGAAAAAAGGAGTTATTTGGGACAGAAAAACTATTGTTTATCATTGGATGTACATCATTATATAAAATACATTTCTCACAACCTATAGAATGTGCCACACACACACAAAAAATGAACCCTAATATGGACTGTAGAATTTAATACTAGTTAATAATACTGTTTATCAATTATTACAGATGAACTACACTAATGCAAGACAATGATATGGGAAACTGGTAGACAGCAAGGGATTGTACAGGAACATTATGGATTGCTCACTTAATTTTTCTATAAAACAAAATCTTCTCAAAATTAAATAAAACATATTAATTTTTTTTTCAAAAATGAAAAATTAAAAGGGAAACACTATGTCCTTTTGAATACACCATTTCTATGAGACCCAGGTGTAGGTCCATAGAGAAATTTAGCAACTTCTCTGTCTTAAGTTGCACATAATTTATTTTATCTAGCTATTCCATATGACTTAATTTTAAATAGAAAACCAGTTTTTAACAAAGTTGAAATGAATAATAAATAAACACATTATTTAAAAATAATCTACCCTAGACTCTTTTTTAGAAAAAAAATATTATTATAGGATTAACTTCTGGTTCCTCTCAAGTTAAAGCTTGAAAATCAAACTTGGCTTTCAAAGATAAGTCTGTGAGTGATCACAATAAAGAGGAAAGTACTGAGATAGAAGCTGCAGGAAATGTGGAGACTGGGATTTTGGCTGGACGACAATTAGAGTTTACCACATACTGTCTCTCAGTTATTGCCATTCCATAAAACAAAGTTTAGGTAATATTCAAAGATAACCAGTTTTCTGAAACTCGCCTGTGTGGCTATACAAATGAAGAAAATATTTCTGGAGTGTATAAGAAAACATTCTTATCAGTATATAAAGTGATTTGAATGAAAAAGAAGGAAAAACTATTTTTCATTTGGATTTGCTAAATACTATGTATCCTGCCCTGATCATCCATCTTCCTGATGATGTTTCATGCTAGACCCCCAAAGTAGGCTAATTTCCATTAATTTTCCTGGAAAAATTGCACCAATTCTTACTTTTATTTCCACTTACCATAGCTAAGATATACTAACCTAAAAATATAGGAAACTTACTGAATCAGAGATCAACAATGAATATTCAAATAAGAAATATAATAACAGACACATTTTACAACATCAGTTTCTGGCTTTAGATCCAAATTTTTGCCAGTTAGCTAGAATGTTTGCCATCTTGCCTCCTAAGTATCATGTCAATTAATCAACTTTTTATTTTTTTATATTTTTGCCACATGGGAATGCCTGTTGTCTGTATGCAGCAGGACTACAGAATTGTGGTCCTCCTAAAGTCCCTAAAATCAGTGTGGTTTCTGGAATTAGGAATGGGCTTCTTCCACAGCCAACTGATGTGTTGGGCTGACAAGAAGGATGTTACTTGGGTTTATCTCAGTGACTCTCCAGTCTCATTCATTCTACTCCCTATGGAAACTGGCCTGTCCTTTGCATATCAATAGGATAGACATGGATACATAATATTTATTGAGTATTTATTGTTTCTAAGCAACTGTAATTGGGTCTTTGTATATAATCGCATTTAATTCTCAAAAAAATATATTCAGTGGGCATAGTTTTTCATACTTAACTGTTATTAATGTTTGAGAATTGTACAAGCATCTATCTAAGCTGGGAAATGGTAGAGCCTGGATCTGAACTGAGTTTTTTCTTGTTTTCAAAGGTCAAACTATGTTGATATACATGCACACACACGCAAATTTTGATAATTCTAACCTACATATAAGAATCTTCACACATAATATAAAAGATGGGTCATTTTCTAACAGTGTATTATATTTGCTCTAAAATTAACACCATTCTCCTGTGATGTGATAGCAAATTTATTCCTTGATCTCTAGCCAGAGTCTTACGCAAGCATTAAATACAGAACATAATAGCAGAATGCAGGCACAAAATCATTACCATAAATCTCACTGCAAACCCAGCAAGCCAGAAAAGACAGCACATTAGAGGGAAAATTTCAAAGAATGAATAGCACACACTGAACTAGATATTTAATCCTTGGTTAAGAACAAAATACTTAGAAAAAGATTTACAAATCCTAAGATCAGACACCACCTCCTACTTTTAAAAATGCATTCTTTACAGCAGGCAATGGAAAGGACAGTTAAGGAATTAAGACAAAGAAGAAACAAATAGTCTGTAGAATCAACAAATATGATCATCAGGTGTCCAAAGCACATAATTATGTAGTAATATTAGGATTCCAATAGATTACTGGTAGAGGTAAATTGGTATAAATTTTAGAAAACAATTTTACTAAATGCAGTCAAAGGATGTCAGTCTCCAAGGTACTTGATTTCATACTCTTGTTTGTAAAAAGAAAACTCTAACCAAAGAATAATGCCAGCACAAAGAAGTTCTATGCTAGAAAATGCACATACACCACAGCATAATGTTTTCATATATAAAACTTTATAAACCAGCCCCCTAATAGCTAACCTCCACTCTCTTTAAATGACAGAAATGTTCAAGGGGTTTGAGAGCCATAGAAAAGTTCTCCAGTAGTTCCTTTAAAAGTTTGCATTTGCTCTAATACACAGGGGGCAAACACAAGCCCCGTGGGCAGAATCCAGCCCACCACCTTGCTTTACCCAGCCCAGAACCTTGTTTCCACCCAGCGGCAGTGCCAAGCTCTTGCTTAACTGATAAGGAGCAGTTACCTTTATACATTTCTAAAATTACATTCGGCCCATTGAAGGCTACCTCTAGACTGATGTGGCCCCTGGTGAAATGAATCTGACATCTCTGCTCTAACACAACACTTTGAAGTTGTTATCTATTATTACCTTATTTTCATACTAGCCTTATGTATATTGAAAAGCCCTTCTTAAATCTAACTTGTTTCTAGATTTCCCTCACTCCTTCCTCATATGCAAACATACACACATAAACAAGTGCACACATATGTACCTCCAGTTGTTTCTTTAGAGTTGGTTATGGTTTGAAGAAGATCCCTTCCATCTCTTTAAACAAAGGTTCTAAACCCAATGCTGTACATTAGTTTTATTGCAACCCATACGATAGGATGTGTGAAAGGGAGAAAACCATTCATAGAAACAAAGCCAAAAGGGTTGAAAGACAATATTGTGCTGTCGTTAGCAAAAGCCAGGAAAGGAAAGAATGCCGGTAAGTGTATATTATAAATTCAGCAGCAAGTAAAGGCGCTGCGAAGTCTTCCTTGGGCATCAGAGACAGATAACTGGAGGTAGCAAAAGGAACATACAAGCAAATAAATTTTTGAAATCATTGAATACATTTATTTTAACTTTTGCTCTATCTTCCCTTGGAACACTGCCACTTCCATCTTAATGTGAGACACACAGTCATATTTGCACTGCAACAAACCGGCACCATTCTCTATCATATAGCCCCAGTAAGGATGTGTTTATGGGGAAAGTCATGAAAAAGCATATGCAGTCTCGATTTCTTTCAATAGATTAAAATCAAGCTCCTATTTTTCTTTGTTCTGTGTGGCCTGCAGTTAAGTAAGCTGTCCAATTCATATATCCCCAGAGACTGCTGAATGTATTTGCCCCAGAGATATAATTTTCCCTTAATCCAAGACTCCTCCTGACCAAAATGAGCCTAGCAGCATGTATCAGCCATACCTCCCCGCCGAGAGATAGAGAATGGGAACTCTACAGACCTTACCCGCTCTGAGAGATGGAGAATGGCAACTCCACAGACAATGAAGCTACCCAAAAAGACTCTGCATCTCCTAAATCCTCATCCATCTGCTCATTATTACCTACTATGATACAACTGTCAATCATGAAAATCCCTAAAAGGACCTGACCAACTATTTCCAATTCTACTTCGGTTCTTCTCCAGTTTCAAGCACTAGGTGGAGGATGGCAGGCTTTTAGTGTTTGTGGCCCCTGAAGTTGCTTCAGAGTCTTAGCCTTTTACTGACTGAATAGGATTCTCTGGGAAGTAGCAGAAAGTTCCCTTTGCAAGCAAACATGTTTGGTATAATCAAGAAAAGAACCAAGGGAAGCCACAGATATTTAAACATAAGGATAATCGGAATACCATTTATTTTCTCATTAATTCATATTACTTTTAAGTATTTAATTCAGATTCTGACCAGTGCTATAATTAATTAGGCAGTGGAAGTAATAAATAGGGTATAGTAACTCTAGGATATATTAATAGTAGCATATCATGGTTTAAAAATTTTTTAAGAGCCTCAACCCCTCTGTAGTAAGTCTGCTATACATAAGAGATCTATTCCATGAATCAGTTATCTGAGTTTGAAGCTTTCTTTATAATAAGAGGAGATTTTGTTTTGTTTCCCTAGAGAAAGTAGGCATAACTTCTGAAGTCATGAGAAATAGAGGGTCTCTTTCAGATAATTGTTCTATTACCAAAGGCATCAAATTAGACTTTTGATGATGAATGCTGACCTCATATCATGGTAGGATCCACAGGCCCATTATCAAGTAGACTGTACAACAGGAGACGGAGCCAGCAATTAAGCTTCCAAGGATATTCTAAGGACCATTAGTAAGAAAAATGTATTTTATAAGATCCAGAAATCAAGGAAGAGGTAATAAATAGGATTCAGCCATCTAGCTAGATAGGAAAGACATAGAAGTAAATTAAGTATTTGGAAAAACATTTATGTATATTTCTTAAATTGGATTTCTCCATATTTTGTATCTCAAGTAGTTTAGGTCATAGTGTCATAGACACTAGGGGAGGGGGGAGAGAGGGAGAGAGAGAGACAGAGAGAGAGAGAGATACAAGATGTGTTCCTTAAGAAAAAGAAGAATAAAGAAAGCGGATGTAAACCAGTAAACACTCGCTTTAACAATTCTTAGATAAGCAAAAGCAAACATATCTTTGGGGAAACATGGATGCACTAGGATAAAATTATGTGGCCAATATTCTGCTGAACTGAAAGGCATTTCCAAGAGTGAGCAAGTATTCTGTTCACCAGAAAGTACAGCAAAACATGTATTTTTGAAGAGTTTTCTTTCTTTTCAAAGCCACAGAGCAGTGATTTTCAACCTTTTTCATCTCACAGCACACATAAACTAATTACTAAGGTTCTGCAGCACACCAAAATATATTGTATTTTTTACTGATCTGACAAAAACAGGTATAATTTTGATTCAGTTGCGCAAAACAGCTATTGTTGTGTTGGGTTTTGTCATTTTTTAAAATTTGACAATTTAAGGGAAAAGAGGTCAGTGCACCTCATTGTATAGTCAGTTATTGCATGTTTTAAAAATTCTTGCAGCACACCAGTGTGCCTGCCAGGCTACACCCATTGAAGATCGCTGCCATAGAGTAAGAGCTTTTGTTGCTATTGTGGAGTATGACTACACATTATCTTTAATGATATTTCTGATGTGTGTTTTAATACATGATATGAACTCAAAATGTGATGATAACTAGTGTTGGACATACAGTAAATGACTGCCCAATGACTGATCTTTACAGTGCTTTGAAAATATGGTGAACGTGCTCTACAAACTCTGCCACCCAGTTTTGACATCTGTTTATATTCTCATCTAGAGTTTTATCCAATGTATGCTTTATATATCCAAATCCTACCTGTCTGAAACAGATCAGTTTTTAAAACCTTCCAGCTGGCCTGGTGAGATTACACAATCTTGGTAAAAGAATGTGCAGCTGTTTAACAAAATTAATCTTGACCTATTTCTACTTTATTATGCATCTCTAATATGGACTTTGCCTTTCTTTTTGTCTCAAAAACTTCTGGTAGACATCTTTCTTTGCAGCCTTGGATTTTGATGAATCAATTGCTGGATTTGTTCTCTGTTTTCTGCATTCCTAGAGTCCATGACTAAAACTTTGCCTTCCAGCTCCCCTCTACAGAGGGAATACCTAATCTGGTATGGGAAACCTTACACAATGAAATTGGGCAATACCCTCAGTCTCAGTCCTAAGAAGATAAACTATTGGGTGCTACCAAAACTTAAAGACTAAGCTCATATCTCCTTAATGATTTGCTCTCATGCATCACACTCAATTCTAGCTGTATTATCTCCTTAAGGGCAGGAGCTATGATATTTCTGGGCACAAATCATACCCTATGCCACTGAACATAAAACCTGAGCAGACAACCATATGAAAGCAGACTGATACTATTATTAGTAATTATGTGTTCTTGGAACAGAGACTATATCCAAGTAACATTTAAAAATACTTAAGGAATACATAAATAGTTGATGAAGATGACTTTGCTTACATACCTGCATTCTAAAGACAGTTCTTCCTTCCATGTTTTAAGAACTCTGAGCCAATCTTTAATGCACCAAGCAGTCTTCAAACTGCTATGCCTCACTTTTATGTGCCTCACACATAATTTTAACTAAAAGCTATTTTACCCCTCTTATTAAAAGAAAGAGAAAACCATGTAAAATGTCAGATAGTCATCTGTGCACATCAGACCTGCAAAGGGAGAAAAGACAGCACCAAGATCCAGAGATCATCTGCCCCTGTTCCAGCCAACCAGTGCCATGTGCATTCCCCAAAGGGCATCCCTCAACATCTTCCCAGAGCAGATCTCTGAATCAGCCTCACCCTCAGCTATGTCACCTTCAGCAGACTCAGAACGCACCTGCTCCAAGAAGCTGTTCCTAACCCAGTCTGAGCTGGGTGCCCTTTTTCAGTGTTCTCACATTGGGCTGAACAACCTTATCATGCTGTACTCTTGGTTACTCACTTTCTCCCACCAGACATCCAGGATATCTGTGTGGTTGGAAAATGGGATGATGTTGAGGGTGTACTGTACGGAAAGCTTCTGGGTTCTGGAAAGGGACAGACCTAGGTTTGCATCCTGCTCCTCCAGTTGCTCACTAGAAACTTTTAGGCAGCCACCCAGACTATCTAAGTTTCATTTTCCTTATTTGGAGAATAAGGCATCATCTTATTCATCTCATAGGATTTTTGAGAGTATTAAATTATATAAAAATAATTTCATGTATTAATAATGCCAGATATATAGCGAAGTTTCATTCCCTGCATCAAATTCCACAATGAAAGTCTTTAACCAAAGATCCACTTAGAATTTCCAGGTATGACGTTATACTTTTCTCCATGCTATTCACCTTAGCAAGTCATAAAGACATGCCTAAATCTGTGCTTTCCAGTGTGGTAGCCACTAACCATATGTGCCTTTGATGCACTTCAAATATGGCTAGTCCAAACTGAAATATGCTCTCAGTGTGAAAAGCACAATGGATTTTGAAGACTTGGTTGGTTAAAACAAAAGAATGTAAAGTACCTCAATAGTAATTTTTTATTATTGAACACATGTAAGCATGATAATATTTAGGATATATTATATTATATAATATATTATTAAAATTATATTTGAAAAAAGATCCAAAGCCCAGATTTTGGAGCAAGAGTTCCTTAATTTACATTCTAGCATCAACATATCACCCACTATATAACTCACAATATTACATTTTAGTTTTCTCTTCCACAATATGGGATTAAATAGCATATAGCTCAGAGGGAAGTGAAAGTTAAATAAATTAGTGCATTCAAAGAGATTAGCATGATAGTTACATGTTACCTATTTTTGTGGTTGTAACTACTATAAACAATACTATTATGTATAATAAATATTAATCAACAATAGAACTAGGTACATACTTGTACTAAACATAACTAATAATTCAGACTTAACTTTTTAAAGATTTTATTTATTTGTAGAGTGAGAGGGAGGGAGAGGAAAAGAAAAGGAGATAAACATCTATGTGAAAGAAAAACATTGATCATTTTTCTCTTGTACGTGCCCCAGTGGGGGGGGGGCAAACCTGTAACCTAGTCATGTGCCCTGACCCTGAAATCGAACCAGTAACCTTTTGCTCTGCAGGATGATGTCCAACCAACTGAGACAGATTAAAATTTTATTCATAAATTTGTTTTAAATGAATCTTTGTACGTATGCCTTAGTAATTATAAAAGCTTGCTGTGGAAAGAAAGTCCATCTGTACTGAGAATGTATTATGACATTCCTTAGATGGTTTATAGTTTAATATTAAAATTGGCTAGGCTAGATATGGCTACCGTAAATTTAAGCATAAATGGTATATTGTATGACTTTTCTTACATGCAGAAAGTTAATAAAATACAAGCTTTCTTCTTGCAAGTCTAAATTTATCTTGAAGAAACCATATACTTCCTTTGTTTCCTCAGTACATATCATGGTCATTATTCTAGCAATCGATCACTTGGGGTTTCCTAGTTGGAAAATAAGTTTGCCAAGAATAGTTTTTCCACCCACTTGTGATTCTTTAAAGCCTCAGAAAGCAACCTGAACATAAATCAAATGTGTACTGAGTCTGACATACAACAAAAACCATTTCTGGGATGAAAATCACCTATTCAGAAAGCTGATTTTCAAAAATATTGAAAAATACTATTTTAAGGATCCAAAATGAATTGGAAATGAGAGTAGATAAATTTTATGGTAGAATCAATAGTATTATAAGTAAACTCAAAGAGTAACATATTCCTGTTATAGTCCTATTCATTAAAACAAATATGATACTCCAAGGTTACGGCTTCAGTCCCTGGTCAGAGCACATACAAGAATCAACCAATTAATGCATAAATAAGTGGCTCAACAAATCAATCTCTCTCTCAAATAAATAAATAAAATTTAAAAATACAGATATATTTTCAATATATAATTATATATCATATTTGATGGCATCTGGGACTATATGAGCAAAACAGACAAAAATAGAGGCTCTCTCTCTGTTTATTAATTTCAAATTATTGATAGTTCATAATAACAATGATCATAATTGACTGTTATGCTAAATGCTTTATATATATTATTTCATTTCAATATAGATCAAGCTTGTGAGGTAGTTATTATATCTAATATTTTACAAATATTTAATTCATTTAAAGTCACACAGGAACTGGGATCAGTAGTAACTTGAACTTCATTGTGACTCATCATGGAGTGTTTTCCACCATAGTGTATTTCTTCTTTATAAATAAAGAGAGCTACTACCATTATTTGCAAATAATGACTGTGATATTTCTACTATAATGTCATTAGTTCAGGCTATAAACAATTTATATTATTCAGGATCAACTGATACCTTGTTGTGACATGCATAACTAAAAGGGATTTGTTCAATAACATCCATAGCAAGGTGTCTGGCCCAGCCTCAATGGGGACCAAATTTTGACAGACCCTTTAGTATAGAGCTTCCCTCATAGCTTTCTTGGGTCCCTGCTTTTACTACTCTATAGGACCAGCTTGACATTTGTTGTGACAAGAGGACCTTGAGTCTACAGAATGTGCCAACAAGAGTAAGAGAGAAGAGATGGACTTAGTAGAATCCAAAAAAACTAGGAGAAGAGAGTGATGGAATGAAAAAGAAAGAAGAAATAGAAAACTGAGATTTGATTTTGTTATTTTTTTGTGTACATGTCAGTCTATTCCATTAGAGCATAAGCTGTATAAACTCCTGGAAAATATTTCAGTCTGAGTATTTGAGGATGCATATATATAAGTCTGAGACAAAACTACTTCATCTGAGTTTTAGTTAGAAAGGATGATTTGGGGTACAGTATAAAGCACAGTTTTATGCTTAAACCTCTCTTTCTGACAATTGTCTTCCCAACATTTACACAATGAAATTTGTACCTAGGCAAGGGATCTTCAGTAAAATAGCGATGCCAATTCAAAGATATATTTTCTCCAATCTCCAAAAGCTCACCTGAACTAGAGGTTGAGTGTGAATAGCATAGGTAATTAATTTCATGAGGGTACCTTGTCATTGACAATGGGGATCACACTCACCCAGGTCACTGTTAGTAGTGGAAGTGGTGTTGTGGAAACAAGCAGTGTCAGTGGGTGCCTATGCTCAGTGTTGGTTCCATTTTATCTATTTTGGATATTGACAGTATCATAAAAATACCAGTTGTCCATAAAAATGCATTTCCTCCTCTTCTTGGGAACAAAGAAAACAATATTTATTTGACTGTCCAGCAGTTTGGCTTGCAATGTGATTTAGTTCTAGCCATGGAAATGTGTGTGGAAGCATTTATCATCCATACCATTTAGGCCAGTCATCAGAAAACCTCCCACACATGTATGCAGCCATATTCTCTTCTTCTTTTGGCTGACTGTGCAAAATCATATCTGATAGAATCATCAGAGAGATGTTAAAAATGACATGCTAACAACAGCAGAGCTGCCATCATCCAGAATCCCTGAATAACTAACTATGACAAGTTCCTCTATCTTCCTGCCCCTTGCTTTACCTGTTACCTCTCTAAACTATTACAGAGAAAAAAAGTAATATATTATGAAGTCATTACATAATGGTGTATTTATTGCTAAAGGTTTGCCTTCCCTTGAAGGCTAGACTTCTCTACAGAATGGGATTAAAGCTATAGAAATATTGTTTGGGGATAATTTTTTATCACTGCAATTTTATGTATGGGTTCCTAGGACCTATAGGATATGAATACCTGACTAATTGATTGATAAAAAGAATGCTTCTGCTTTAAATATCTAATTCTTCACAAATGCCTACATAATAACATTCAAAAACCTTGGGAAATAGTAGAGTATACTGGATCTTATTCTGATAAACTAAAGCCTAGCAAGGTTCTTGGCCCTAAAGGCGTGGCAACTCTCCCTTGCCACTGATTATCCCAACCCCTTGCCAATTCATTGAGTCTTTTAGGTCAAACTGCAAGGTCCAAGTGGGACACTAACGTGGTACCTTCCTGATGCTAAGCTTAAACAGTGTCAGAATCACAGCTGCCTCAATTGTGATGCCATTTGACAACCAGTTGGTATTCTTTCCCCGGCCAGACTGAGCACAGATACACAAAAACCCCTAACAGAGTTTTGAGGTGTGTGTACAAATCACCTGGGAGATTCTTAAATTAACTCAGTAGATTGGCAGGCGGGCTGAGATTCTACTCTCCATATAAGCTCCAAATGGATGCCAAAGTTGTGGGTCCATGAACACATTTTGAGTAGCCAAAATTATTTTATTGACCTTCCCTCTTCCACATGCATCAAGATGTGGGATTAGTCCTGCAGTTCCACATTGGGTCTTAGCTTCCTCCAGTGACTCACTCTCATTCAGCTGAATTCCCAGAATGTCTCATAATAAATTACACTCAAAATTTGATGTTCTCAAATGTAGAGACATGAGCTTTTTCTACACACAAGCCTATTAAGGGGCAAAATTGATAGAAGATTCTTGGTGATCACATTTAAGTTTTTCTACGGCTAAAAATTAAACAAAATACCTCACTTATTTGCTATTCCTCCCCTTGGAGGTCATGTTTCCCTCACAGACTAGCATAGACATCATTAGTTGAGGTTCACTTGAATGGGAGATACAGTAATATGCTTAGCTAGAGCTTCAGTTCTCATTAAATTCTTGAAAAACAAGTCAAAATTTTACTAGATATTGACATGGGTAGAAGGTTGGAAATATATGTAAGAAAACAACCATTTTTCAGTACCTGTTCTAAAACTACATCTGGGTACAAACTATTAAATACTCTAAACATTTCTGGAAATAAGCCATTTCAACAGCTGTAGAACAGAAATTTGATACTGATTATATATTATATTTTAGTTAAAAGAAAAATAGATTTTTAAGTTAGTTCACAGAAATTGCCAATTACCTAAGTCAATGGGAAATTGTAAACGTATAATATGTGAAGAAGTAAATGCTGTGATAGTGTCAGTGATGAAGAGAATATTCTCTCAGCTACTTGGGCAATCATGTTTTCAGGCCTGTGCAGTTTGGCATTTACCTATCATCTAAAGGGAGAAAAAATCAATGCCATTTGTCTACTCACTTTCACACATTTTTTCTTCCAACTCCAAAAAATGTTATTAACAGAGGGTCTCTTTGCAAGTTATATAAATATCTAAATCAATTTCCATTACCCCTCATTACCAGTCCTTTAACAATGTGATCCCACACCTGGAATGCTCCTCACCTGATGTTTCAATAGGTTCCTTATGAGGATCCGTACTGTAGAAATTCCTCCCCAGTAGTGACTCTCCATGCCTGAATCAACATCTGGTTGAGAATGCAGCTGGCAATGCCTCAATTCCTAATTGGGTGGCACATCTTCAATCAATTAGTGCCATTTCATCAAAGTTTGTGTTGGTATTTTGTTTTTCCCAGGTGCCTACTTCAGCATCCAAACAAAGAGGGTGTAACTAACCCCACAAGTAACAAATGACTCCTTGAATCAGACCTTCTTTTTCTTTTCTTATTTAAGTTTTGGAGACTCATCCACGTTTTTTTTGTGTGTGTGTGTGTGTGCAGAATTGGCATGAATAGCAGCAGTTTTCCAAGCAGTAGGTAGAAGAGATAACAGGTGAAGCAGACTGGAAAGGGTGGGGGTGGCTAGGAGTTTGGAAGTATGGATGTGGGCATCACTTACAATGTAAAGATCAGCAAGACCAAGTCACAAACAACAGACCCAAAAGTACATCCAATTATTAGCCAATATTAATGACAAAAATAACTAAATGTGAGGGAGTTTGAATGAGGGAATGGCTCTAGAGAGGTCAGGCTACCTCTGTGGTAATGGCTCTTAACACATTAGGAAGTTTGGAAGTGCCCTATGGTGGAACTGGCTGATACATACTCATTACAGAGAGGTCATATGGAGGTCTGTTGTCATTTGTACCTATAGACCAAATTTCTAACCCTGCAGTCTCTCAATTCAAAAGAAAGCTAACTCAACTGTTGAAATTATATTGAACTGTGAAATGCATATAAATAAGAATGTATATTGTAAAAATATGTAATGCCTTACTTCCAGTCATGATGGAAGCATAGGCAAATATGCCTTGCCTCCATGCACAACTAAAGAAAAAAAAAAAAAAACAGGTTATAAAACAAATTTCACCCAGAATTGTCATAAAATTGAGCTATGTGGAAGCCTGACAACCAAGGATTTAAAGAAACCACATTCATCCAGACTGGTAGGAGGGGTGGAGATATGGAGAGGCACAAAGAAGCAGGTAGACAGGAGTGGGCAGTCTGACTTCCATGTGTGATGGATAAAAAATGTGAGGGATACCTTGGGAACATGGGACCCCAGCCCTAGTCAATACCACCCAGGCCAGGGTACAAGTGCCAGGAAGATAAGCACCCATAACTTCTGGCTATAAAAACCAGTGGAGGCTGGGACAGCAGAAGAAACTGTGTCCTCTGAAAGGGCCCACAATGGACTTAGGACTCAGACAGACCCACCCCCTCTCAGATTTAGCACTAGAGCAACAGCTGGAGGCGTACCAGTGGCATATGGGCAGAAAGCAAACTGCAAGTGGGGAGACAGCTCCATCCTGGACAAAACTTCAGAGGCCAGACAATGGTACTGTCCCCTCTGCTAACTCTCCCCAACACAGAGAAACAGAGCAGTGACACAGGTTGCCCTGCCCTGGCAAATACCTAAGCCTCTGCCCCATACAGCTTAACAGATATGCTTAGTCAGGGAGTCAAAGCAGCTCTACCTAATATACAGAAACAAACACAGGGAAGCTTACAAAATAAGGAATATGGCCTGAATGAAAGAACAGAACAAAACGCCAGAAAAAGAACTAAATGAAATGGAGATAAGCAACCAATCACATGCACAGTTCAAAACACTGGTTATCAGGATGCTCCAGAAACTCACTGGGCACTTCAACAGCATAAAAAAGACCTGGGCAGAAATGAAGGTTGCATACGTGAAATAAAGAAAAATCTACAGGGAATCAACAGTGGAGGAGATAAACCCAAGAATCAAATCAACAATTGGGAACACAAGAAAGGAAAGAGCATTCAATCAGAACAGCAGGAAAAAAATAATTAAAGAAACAATGAGGATAGTCTTAGGAACCTCTGGGACATATCAACATCTGAATCATAGGGGTGAGAGAAGAAGGGGAAGAACAAGAACTTGAAATTTTATTTCAAAAGATAGTGAAAGAAAACTTCCTTAATCTAGTGAAGGAAATAGACATGCAATTTCAGGGAGCACAGAGTCCCAAACAAGATGGATCCAGAGAAGACCACACCAATACACATCATAATTAAAATGCCAAAGTTTGAACACAAAGAGAGAATCTTAAAAGCAGCAAGAGAAGAACAGAATACCTACAGGGGAGTTCCCATAAGACTGTCAGCTGATTTCTCAGAAGAAATTTTGCAGGCTAGAAGGGACTAGGAAGAAGTATTCAAAGTGGTGAAAAGCAAGGACCTACAACATAGATTACTCTAGCCAGCAAAGCTATTATTTAGAATTGAAGGGCAGACAAAGTGCTTCCTCAACAAGGCAAAACTAAAGGGGTTCATCATCACCAAGCCATTATTATATGAAATGCTAAAAAGAATTATATAACAAAAAGATAATTAAAATAATGAACATTAAAATGGTAATAAATTCACAACTATCAAAAATTAAATCCAAATAACAAACTAAGCAAACAAGCAGAACAGGAACAGAATCATAGAAATGGAGATCATGTAGAGGTTTATCAGTCAGTATGGGGAAGGGGGAAAATGGAGGAAAACATGTAAGAATTAAGAAGCACAAATTGGTAGGTATAAAATAGACAGGTGGATGATAGGAAAAATATAGGAAGTGGAGTAGCCAAAAAACTCATATGCATGACCCATGGACATGAACCAAGAAGGGATTGCTTCAGGGAACAGGGGTCCTTGGTGGAGGGGGCAAAGGGGAAAAATCGGGACAACTGTAATAGCATAACTAATAAAATATATTCAAAAAATTAAAAAGTTAAAAAATGTAATACTTGTACTTGGGAAAACAAAACAGAAACCCACTTCCATCAAAATGAAAATATTATTTTTAAATCTCTAGTTCATTACATGACCTACTTAAATTTTTACATAATTATTTATCTGTGCCTAGGAAGTTTTTTTTGCACCTATCCTCCATGACCTATAGATTGATATCTTCTTTAAAAATAAGAAATACTCTTTCATTTTTTGGTCACTTTAGAAATTCATTAGAAAAATACATAAAGTTCTAAAAATAATTATAGTTTTGAATTAAGACATTTATTTATTTATTTTATGGATTTTGACAGAGAGAGAAAGAGAGAGAGAGGCACCAATTTGTTGTTCCAAGATAGACACCAATTTGTTGCTCCACTTACTTATACATCCATCGGTTGCTTCTTGTATGTGCCCTGACTGGAGATCAAACCTGCAACCCTGTCATATTGGGACCATGCTCTAACTAAGCTACTTGGCCAGGGCCTGAATGAAGCTATTGAAAGTACTTTTTAAAAAGTCATCTTATTGCAATAGTTTGGATATAGTTTTATGTTAATATTAACAATAGTAATGTTAATATTATACCTATAATCATATACCAATATTATTATTGCAATATTAAGTGGATGGAGCAGGTCAGAAAGTAGTTTGGTTTATACTTTCTAAGCTTTCATTAAAACAGTGCTTTGAAGGCAGATGAGCAGAGATCATTATCATTATGCTAAATTTGCAGATTAATTACTGGGGATTAGAAAGACTAGATGAAGTACCTAATAATTGTAAAGAACAATTCTGCCTTCAAAAGCATTTCCTTGGGTTGGACTCAGGTTGGCCCTGTACTTGCTCTTTAGTCATCTGCTATGAGTCCACAAGTTTCACTGAGTTTCAGATGCACATGTGGGGAGGGGATGTTTGCTGACTAGCTGAAGAATAAGTGTCTCTAACTGAGACAGGGCATGATGTACAGTGAAGAAGGAAAAATGCTCTGGGCCAGTTCTCTACTGCCCAGAACTCCCAGCTAGCACTTCAGGTAGCAAAAAAGTCTATTGTCATTTAACCCAAAGGATCTAGGGAAACGGGTTCATGAACCTAATCATACACAGGCTAGGTTGTATGACAGAGTTTGGCTACTTCACAGTTCCTGTTTTACTTCATATTTCTACTAAAAATTGTAGGACCTCAGATTACTAATCTGTTTATTGATAAGAATGAACTAATTACCCAATATTTATGTTCTGTAATTTGAATTATTTCTGTTAAAGAAAACGTCTCTCAATTATGAAAACCTATTTTGAAAAGTAATTAAGATCTGATGAGAAAATGTTAAAAGTTGATTGTTTCAAAGTGATAACATGTTCATTTTGACACAATAGATTTTTATTTTTGTATTGTTGTTCAATTACAGTGTTCCCCATTCCCCCCCACCAATACTCTCCCCCACCTTACAATGAGCACAGAAATAAAATACAATTAAAATGGCCACAGCTATGGGCAACTGGTGACTGGCAGCTTCATTACAACAATGCACCTGCCCGTGTATCACATCTCATGTACTTTTTTGGTGAAACATCAAATCACCCAGGTGACTCAGCCTTCCTACAGCTCATATTTGGAACCCTGCGACTTCTGGCTTTTCCCAAAACTAAAATCACTTTTGAAAGGGAAATGATTTCAGACTATTGATGAGATTCAGGAAAATACTATAGGGCAGCTGATGGCTATTGAGAGAACTGTGTGAGGTCCCAAGGTGCCTAATTCGAAGGGGACTGAGGCATCATTGCCCTATGTACAATGTTTCTTGTATCTTGTATCTTCTTCAATAAATGTCTATTTTTCATTAAAAAATAAAAGGTAATTAAGATCATAGAAGCTGAGACTGGAACAGTGGTTACCAGGAGCTGAAGGGTGAAGGTAGGGGAACAAACTTGCAGTTATATAAGGAACAAGTTGCAGGGACCTAATGCACAGCGTGGGAACTAGAGTTAACAATACTGTGTTATATATTTGAAAGTTGCTAGGATAGCACATTTGAAATGTTGTCACCATAACAACAACAATAAAAGGGTGAGTATATGAAGTGAACGATGTGTTAACTAATCTTATTATGGTAACATTTTTCAATATATATAT